>CM034305.1:61496704-61803175 GCA_019925795.1 Dendrobium chrysotoxum
ATTACATTACGTAGTTTTTAAGTTGATTAATTAAAAGACTATTGTATGTACTTAATATATTTATATATGTATATGAGTCATGTAGGCGCTAATTAATAAAAATATCATTTGCTTTGTGCATTGCACATTAAAGCACAAAAGAAATTCTTGCCCATCACATTGTGCTTAGCATCTTGAAAACACCTTTATGTATGGACCTTAACAATGAATACATATGATATGCTAATAAAAAGATCACAAGATGAGAAAAGTTGATAAAAAGCGACTTCTAATCCTCCAAATAATAATTGCTAGAACTAGATTCATCAAATATGATTAATCAAAAGAACCAACACGTACATGTGACCAATCCCTCAACATTAATCATTCCAATGGCACATGCAAGTAAAAAATGATAACATGAGCACAGGACATCAAGGAGCAGCAAGGTTGGCAAAAAAAAATCCGTTGTGTAAACAAAATTCTGACAAATTAAATGATGTTAGCACAGGCACTTAAAAGATGGCCTGTAAAACCAAATGCATTACTTTGCATCAAACCAAAAATTATATTCATTAATTTTAATCCAACTATATGCATTCTATTAAATTTAGTTTTTTTTCAACTTGGAAACTATTTTACAGAAACCAAAACCCTAAAAACGATTCTGAAGAAATGATAAAGAGCATTACTTTAATGTGTTCCGGGCAAAGTATAAGCTAGCTGTATCCAGCAAGCATGCATATTAAAACCAAGACTACGGGAAAACATAAAGCATAAAGACCTGCAACTGACTTGGCAAGAAAGACAAAAAACAAAGGATAGCTTGTATGGAACATAAGAGAAATAAATGATGAAAGAGCATACCTCCATGGCCATCATAAACACCAAAGAATGATGTCGTGGCATCAAGATCAGGAAGAGCAGCATGCTTAAAAAAATAAAAAAAGAGAGCATGTCAATATAAAGACACAAAAACGGCATATCCTGAAAACACAATAAAACGCATGCATATGTCATTAACATAACCACTTCAATTCCAAACCAAATGGATAGGATAAGGCCACATAGCTTCTCTAGAAATACGTAATTCTTTGTGGGTATAGTTATTCCCAGGGAAACAAGTCACAATGAAGCCCTGCCCACATCCAGACAGTTACATGGTATGCACGTTCAAGATTGTCTTAAAATTGCATATAATCATAGACTCTATTCGCATGTATTAGACTTATGATATGTACCTATGCTTCATATTACTACTGTTGCTGAAGGAATGAACAATAAACATGCTCAGTCATCAAAGTTTCATCAGGCCGTGACAAGGGTCATGAATAACCAATATTTAGTCAAGTTCTAGTTTTAACATTTAACCACTAAAATCTATTTGGGGACAAGGTGTTTGTGTGGACGGTCTGAGTAAGAGAACGACAATCAAAGCAGCACAGAAGCTGGAGATTTTTTTTTTGCAACAGGGTTTCATCACTTTAACTAAGTACCCAAAAAGTTCCAATTCAGCTTCAACCGGACAATGAAAATTATTAAATATTGATTATGTGCATTCTGCAAAAAAAAAATGATGATTACACAAAATATAGCAAGTGGAGCTGTAGTCGCAGAAAATTTGACCCTTAGCTAAATTGCACATTCCACAAACAAGATAGAAGCGTCCTGACCAAAAAGCTACATAATATGGCAAATTTCAACCAGTTCTACAAATTATCAAATAAGAATATTCTTATAAGTGGCCCTGACAAATATTTTCATCATAAATTGAGCTACTTAATACCGAAGGCACCTTAAGTCTACAGCAGTTATATGGGGTTTCAAGGTTAATTTGTTAAAGATAGATGCATTCACATGGGTGTCAATTCGGATTGGTGGGCCAAGTTTGGATCTAACCCGAAGTTAACTCAACTTGAAAATACTTGACCTGTTTATCATAGAGGTCAAAATATTTGACCAGAATCCTACTCAGCCCAAACACACCTAACCCAAATCTGATCTATTTGACCCATTTTGGTCTATAGGTTTTGCTTTTTTATCTGTCCACATTAATTCTGTATACCAGCCATATTCTTATATTCTCGACTCTTCATTGTGCATGTCAAAACCAAATTCTAGATTTTACTCCACATGCACCTTACCATATAAGTAACTTCTTTTTTTGAGAAAGTCAGTCCATATTATAGCTTTTATACTTTTAAGAGGATATGATATTCTTTCATCAAACATTACTCTCGAGTCATAACATGATTTTAACCACATACACTGTAATTCTAAGTTATCATTTATATCACTATTCTACCATATAATAGATATCCAATACCTTGACCTATTACATTCAAGTATCACTTCAAATTTAAGCAAAATTATCCAACAATAATGAATTTTATATCCACTTAAATTGCATATGATACACCCGCATTTGTTCTACTAATCCAAAATTCACAATTCAAAAAGTTTCCTCCAGTATCAAAGGCATATTAAAGCTATTAAATAGAAGTATTGATAAGAAGATCAGCAGGAGATTTCGACGCATCTACCATCGAAGGAATCGTAGATCGACAGCTACGATTCATAGTCTCTATTTATGAGATTTAGCATATTTCTTTTATTTACATTTCAGTTTTTCACTTGTACCCCTATGAGGGATTTGTTTCATGTTGTAGCCCGAGGGCATATGTGTCTTTTACTTCTTTTTGCTTTTGGAGGCCTATATATTTAGGCCTAGTCATTATATTATTTCTAATGATGATGATGAATGAGAATTCTAATTTTCTTGATTGATCTCTTTGTGAGTTCTTGAGAGGAGAAACCCTAGGTGAGGGTGAGAGTAATACCCGTCGACCTTTAGAGGATTCTGAGGTTTGCGGCTCTTCATTTTCCTTCCCTACCCCTACACCCACCTCCCCTCTAATTCCCTGAACCGAGCCCCAGCTCCCAAAACCGCCGCCTCCCTTGAAGGCCCAAAGCCGCCGGCCTCCATTGGCTGCCCAAACCGCCGGCCTCCATTGGCTGCCCAAACCGCCAGCCTCTACACCAAACCCAGCTACCGGCCTCCACCCCGCCGCCCCTCTCCTTCCCAAGCCCTAACTGCCGGCCATCTTGTCCCCAAAATCTAAAATTCAAATTTCCAATTGCCATTATTCACTTTCCTAAATTAAGCCATAGTCAATTAGGAAAGTTTTTTATTGAGAATTCAATTAAATATTTGAATTCAAATACTTTCCTATTGCTAAAACCTAAGTTAGGAAACCTCCCTAATTAAATCAAATCTGAAATTAAATTCATATTTGATTTCAATCTCTATTTATTCCTTGGGGCCCACATACTTAAAACAAAACCCCCTCTCTCCACTCTCTATATGGCCGGCCCCATTAAGCCTCTCCACTCTCTCCAATTTAAATCCCAACCCCCACTAAATCTTCCCTAATCTCCTCCTAAGCCCGCCGGCCCCCATATCTTTGGAATAATTTGAAATTCAAATAATTCCCTCCCTCCCCTCTTAGGAAATTTTGAAATTAATTTCAGATTTTCCTAAATCTTTTTCCCCAAACTCCTAACCCTAGCTCTACCCATCCCCTATCTTTCCTCTTCCACCCGCCAACCCCCATAAGCCGCCCCCCCCCACCTCTCAGCCTCCCTTCCAACCGACGGCTCCTCCAAGGCACACCACCAAGAGAAACTCTTCGTCCATGGATGGCGGATCCTGAGGTTGACCATGGGTTCGTGTACGACGAGCAAGGCCAACTAGACATCCTACAATCTCCTTTCTTTGATCCCTGTTTTGGATTTGACTTCACCGTCGAGGAATACGTCGACCGTATCCTCTTCACTTTGGCGGAAGTCATTGACGAGCAACAACCTTCTGGTTCGTGGCAACTCATTGGTCGTCCACCGCCTTCTCCAACTCTGACTACTTCTCCGGCGAACAAGATCCTACGCGCCACTTGTCTTATGGTGGCATCTCTAGGGTTGCTTCTACCCTTCCTCCGCTAAACCCCAACTGCAAGAGCAAGAGTGAAGAAGCTCTAAGGTGAAAGTTCTATTTGTTAGGCGACGGATTATTGTTAATCACATATTTGATTTACTATTTTCTTGTTGTTATTTTGAATCATTCTGTCAATCTATATTGTAACTGCATGCCTAAACAATTCACTAACTACGAAAACTGAAATCTTAACTTAGTGAAACATTAAATCTATAATTTCTTTACTTAAAATAATTTTCTTATTAAATCCTGCAATTCCGTCAATTGTTTCACATCAAGTATTGGACATAGTAAATATCATTAAGAATAGCTATGAAGAAACCAAAGAGGTTTTAATCACAATTGGGCTACAAGAAGCATTAGCTTTAAGCATCTTTTGGACATTGCTTAAGAACATACATACAAAAAGATATCTAAGATGGATATCATCATTTGTAATGACTTGTGAAGTAGATGATAAGTTGAAAATAAAAAATTGATTCATAAACGGCTTAAGGTTGCTCGAAATAATTTTTTGTGCAAATGACAGCTTTCATAAGTTGTCTTGTAAACTTGGACAAATGTAAAAAAAAAAAACAGTGAAAGGTATATAGAATGAGATTACTATATCAAAGAGTATGTATGAGTTAATTAATGTGAAACAAACAACTATTATTCATTCTAAAATTCTAAAAATCCAAATGATGCCTAAGCCTTATAGATTTTAGTTCTTTTAATCTATTACAAAAAAAGAATTGGGATAAAGATAAGAACATAACTATATAGTTAAATTTCATGATTATAATGGAGAAATGACTTGAGAATATCATTTGATAAGATAATATTATAAAGTTAATTGGTACATTATATAAAACTACAGTATGTTGTATGGATATGAGAATTATGCAATAAAAAAGTAAATGATAATCAAGTTGAATTTGGTAAAAATGAGAACATAAAGATGGGTGTGTGATAAAACTAGAATGATACAGTAAAATGATAATACTAGATAGATGATTGGGGAATCACATACTGAACATAGGGTATAACAACAACAACATCAAGCCTTTATCCCACTATGTGGGGTCGGCTACATGAATCCTTTTTCTCCATTGTGCCCTGTTAAAAGTTAAATTCTCATTTAAATCTAATAAAGAAATGTCATTTCTAATATTTTCTAACCAAGCTTTTTTAGGTCTACCTCTACCTTCATTAACATAAGTCAAATCTAATACATCTACTTTCCTAACGGGGTCATCGGAAGGCCGCCATTTTATGTGACCAAACCATCTAAGGCGACTCTTTCTAATCTTATCTTCCACTAGAGCTACTCCAACCTTTTCACGCATATGTTCATTTCGTATCCTATCTCAAAGAGTAAAGCCACTCATCCACCTAAGCATCCTCATCTCTACAACACTTAACTTAATATTATGCTTCTCTTTTAATGGACAATATTCTACATCATAAAGCATTGCAAGTCTAATTACCATCTTATAGAATTTTCCCCTAAGTTTGAGAGGGACTTTTCTATCACACACAACAAGCCCAATGCATTCCTCCACTTCAACCATCCAACTTGAATTCTACTAATAATATCCCCATCTATTTCACCATCACTCTGAAGAATAGACCCAATATATCTAAAATGTGTACTCTTATTAATGAGTTGATTACGCAAAGTCAAAATCTCCCCACAAGAACTATTATTACTAAAATTACACTCCATATATTCAGTTTTAGATCTACTCAAACGAAAGCCTTTAGACTCTAAGGTTGACCTCCATAATTCAAGTTTACCTTCAACTCCCTCTCTAGTCTTATCAATAAGAAGAATATCATCAACAAAAAGCATACACTAGGGTACAACCTCTTGCAAATGTCTAGTGAGAACATCCATGAATAAAGAAAAAAGATATGGGCTTAAGGCTGATTCTTGATGTAATCCAACTAAAATAGGAAAATAATTGGTCAAACCACCTTGTGTTTGAACACAAGTAACAGCTCCTGCATACATATCCTTAATGACTTGAATATAAGCATTATTAACCCCTTTCTTTTCTAGAACTCCCCATAGCACTTCTCTTGAAACTTTATCATATGTTTTCTCCAAATCAATAAATATCATATGTAGATCCTCCTTATTCTCTCTATACTTCTCCATCAAATCTCTCAATAAATATATAGCTTCCATAGTAGACCTACCCGGCATGAATCTAAATTGATTTTGAGAAACATTAGTATCACGCCACAACCTATGCTCCATAACTCTCTCCCATAGTTTTAAAGTATGACAGATTAACTTAATTCCTCTATAATTCGCACAATCTTATGCATCACCCTTATTCTTAAAAATAAAAATCAACACACTCATTCTTCACTCATCTGGCATCTTTTTAGTCTTCAAAATAATATTAAAAAGTTTAAAAAGCTAAGAATTTCCTTCATGTCCTAAGCATTTCCACACCTCTATTATAATATCATCAGGTCCAACAACTTTTCCACACTTCATTTTCTTTAAAGTCTCTCTAACTTCGGTTTTACTAATACACCGATAAAAACAAAAATCTTTATTTTCATTTAGGGTGCTAAGGTCACTAAAGTCAATCGCATTCTTATAATCTTCATTGAAGAGTTTAGAAAAATATCTCATCCACCTTTGTTGAATATTCTCTTCTAATAAAAGCACTTTTTAATCTTCATCCTAATACACTTCACTTGAACTAAATCCTTACTACTCTTATCTCTATGTTTGGCTAACTTACACATATATCTTTCGCCCTCTTTAGTATCTAATCTATTATATAAATCATTAAAAGCTAAAATCTTATTTGACATGGTGAAATTCAATGGAGGCTAAAGGGATGATGTTAAGATGGGGAGATAAAAGAAAAGTAGAACAGATTTGAAGAAAAATGGAAAGATCAAAGATAACATAGTTATAATTAATGTAAAAAGATCTACATAAACTAGAGTTAGTACCTAATGAAGCACCCTAGCAAGAATGAATGGAGGATGACTTATAAAGATGGCCCAAAATAGTTGAGATAAAAGAAAATGATGATTTTAGTTGTAAACTTGCTAACATCAAGGTGATATGGAAAGATATGCATGAATGCATACACATTAGTACCCAAAAAATCATCAAAATGCATGTATGTATGTGTTCACATACATAGTTATATGTGTTAAAACTTTTTTCATAAACAAGGTTTCATTTCCATCTTCTAAGATCAATCATAATTTACCCAAAGGGCAATGAGAGAGTTGAGGCTCAAAGCAGCCTCACTCTATTCTCATTAGAGAGGCATTCAGCATGTTAGATTGTATAGCAAGAGTATTGAGAGAATATACCCTTTGCACCACAAGAGGGACATTTCCTTTATAAAAAATGTAGAAGATATGCTCCAAATAAAAAACAAATAGAAACTCAATCGATATTATACATATCTTTTTGTGATTAGTTTACCAAAAAAAAAGTATGAATTGATTATTTTTATGGATTAATCCCTATTATTATTTGCATAAAAATATGTTTCCAACATTTATAACAATTAGATAGGAATATAGGATTACTAAAATTGAGGTAACATATCATCGTCAATATGTATAATTTAGTTAGATGTTTTCATATACTAGCCATGCACTTTATATTTAGGAATGCAATCATCACAAGAAATTGAAAAGCTTTCTATCACAAGGTTTAACAATTAAATAGAGAAGATTATCGAAATGTGCCATATAATAAACTTTTTATCGTTATGAGAAAAAGTTGTCACAATTTATTTACAATTGAAAATTCCTTTTATGTGTCATCGTTATTGAAGTTAAACTGATATTATAATAAGATATACAGGTGACTAACTGCACTTACTGCATCTTCCATCGTTGAACGCCACCCTTGCATGGAAGATAGCCCATATCTAACTCGTTCATTCTCACCATCTTCAGAAAATTTATCAGTTTTTGGAGTACTAAGGTATATACCCATTGCTGCATAAGGTAAACAGGAGAAAACATATCAGCAGGAAAAATAAAAATAAAGCAGAGATAGAGAAAAATAGTACAAAAGCTAAACATCAGCACAACAACAACATCAAGCTTTTATCCCACTACATAGGGTCAGCTATATGAATCTTTTTTCTCCATTGTGTCCTATTAAGAGTCAAATTCTCATTTAAATCTAATAAAAAGTCATTTCTAATATTTTATAACCAAGTTTTCTTGGTCTAGCTAGCATAGTTCAGATCTAATACATCTACTCTCCTAACTGGGTCATCGGAAGGCTGACGTTTTATGTGACCAAACCATCTAAGACAACTCTATCTAATAAAAACTAACCAAGTCTGCATAAATTGTGGGGAAAAAAAAGAGAGACTAGCTTCTATCGAAAAAAAAATTTGCTCAAAAGTATGATTTTTATGAGATGGGAAAAGGTTATTTTATACAGTCCAAATGGTAAAGCTTATTTTGGGAAAAGAAAACATCATCCATTCCATGTTACAAGGAAGAAGCTATTAAATAGGAAAATTTTCTTAAAAAGATAGCTTTGTAACGGCTCATCATCATCATGCTAGTCATATCTGAATAATAGATGCAAGCTTGTTGGTATGGATCATGCTACTATAGCCAAAATTCAGATGCCAAATTAACAATCTAAATCCCATGACATCAACTAACTTAATGAAGGATTAAAGATATAGATCCAAATCGATGTTCATAATGAATTTGGAATCATAATTTCAGGTGAAATAGCATTTCTTTTTTGGTATTTAGCTTCCTCACATATCATAGAAACAGCCTCCTCCCAATTTAAGGGCAAGACTGCATATATCAAAATTTCCTTAAATTCTACAATGGCAAGAACTTCATGCACTGGGTATGTCCTTCCTCCAAGTGCATCATTTACATGATTCATCAATCAATAAAGAGGAGACAGTAAATGAACTATGCCAACTTGCCAACTGTTCACTCCTACTATAACCTGTGAGAGGCATAGTAGCATAAACAAAGGTCAAATCAAAGAATGTCAACATAAGCAGTGATTTATGTTTAATTGCTTGAAATAAAAAAAGAAAAAGTTAGTCTTCAATTTATTCAAAAATATATGTTTATGACTGTATTCTAATGGCTTCCAGCTGTAAGGGCAGAGTTAAAGAATATTTCTAGAGTTTATTTCAATGATATTTGTTTGTGTTTGATGAACTCATTTATTGTGCTTCTTTGGACTGAAATGAGCTTCCTTAATATTCAAACTCTCGTTAAAATATTTTTATTACTATTGAAAAATAAAACTTTAATCAAATACCCTATTAATTTGAAATTTCCTTATAATTGCTATATCCAAATAGCAAAACTAAAGGTGAATTCCAAACTCCTATAATTGAACCTCATTTCTCAACTTCATGAAGGTGGGATCCAGAAATTGAAACTAACTTTCCGCATTGTTTAATCTAACAGATAGAATTACGCAATTCCAAAACTGAATTTCCACCATATCCAAATACTTAAGTTTAAAAAAAAAACAAGCCCCAAGGGACCGTTTGGTATGCGGATTTAGGCCGGATTTGAGGCAAATTTGAGGCAAAATCCAGCCAAACGGCCTAAAATGCAAAACCAAATCTCACAGAAAATGAAAGACACCCTAGATAAAAAATTCTGCCTTTTCGTCGTAAATCCTGGATTTCTGAAATCCTCTCGTTCGGTGGATTTCTGAAATCCTCTGGCTCTATTGGCGCGGGAAGAAAAAAACTCTGCCCAAATCTTTCAACCTCCTTAAATCCTGAATGCAATAGTCAAACAGTCACATAGTATTTATCATGAAGGTTACCAAACAGTTTTCAGGATTTAACCCCCCCCCGGATTTCGTAAATCCGAATTTGGAGGATTTATGAAATTCTACTTAAATGAAATCCTAGATTCTACCAAACAGCCCCTAAATGTTTCCCTTTGGATAGAAAACTAATCTACCATTCCTCAAAACTCACCTCCTTCGTCAAACACTTTATGCAACACACATGCATATTGCAGAAGCAACCGCAGACACCATCATCACTTGCAATCAATCAAAGCTGGACAGATGTGAAGGAATAGAATCAATGCCGTATGCCCATCATTAGAGATCCCAGAATACGTATTTTCGTCCAAAGATTAAACATTTAAGACGAAGGTCAAGCAGATGACATATAAAATCGATCCAAAAACCCTAATTCAGGTAAATACCATCCCCTCAGTAGAAACTAAGAAAAAAAAAAAAGTTCAAGCAAACTCCCCCCTATCCTAAAATCACAGAGTAAAATCAAATTCAAAGATGCAAAAGACCAACTACGATCCGACAAACGCAAACTTACACCTTCAAACAGGTCAACTCTAAAGCAAAAAATAAAAGGGCTGAAAGAAATCAAGCAATAGACCATAATCAAAGAGCTCACGAGCCCATACGACCTGAGGAAACTCTGCGCGTAGAGAGAGAAAGAACGAGAAACAGAGAGACGCGTTGATCCCAATTCCCAAACGAGGCGATCTCTTCTAATTTACAGTCATTCGTCTCGCCTTCAATTTATGTATTTTAATTTTCAATATTTCCATTTTTTTGGTCTAAAACTAATAACGTTTTAGCCCTTTTTAATGATTTTAGAAACAAAATGAACTATTTTCAGACTAATTTCATACTCTCCACGAAGAGCCAAACAGGATCGGATTCAGCACTCCAACAAACGACCAATTGCCAAACGACAGCAATTAATTTATATTTTGTAAAATATCATTACATTTTTTCTAAGAAAAACAGCATAATTATATCTATGGTTTTGTGTGGCCAAAATTGACGGTGCTTTATTTTCTTTATGAAAATAAAAGATAAAAATGATCTCTTGATTTTTACCAAGAATTAAAATGATCCTTCGTTATATTAAATGAGTATATATTTGAAAAGATTGGAGTAGCTTCAATAAAAGATAAGATTAAAGAGAGTCGCCTTAGATAATTTGGTCACATAAAACGGCAGTCTTCTGATGACCCAGTCAGAAAAGTAGATGACTTATGTTAAGAAAAGTAGAGGTTGACCTAAAAAGACTTGGTTAGAAAATATTAGAAATGACATTTCTTTATTAGATTTAGACGAGAATTTGACTCTTAACAGGACACAATGGAGAAAAAGATTCATGTAGTCAAGCTCATATAGTGGGATAAAGGCTTGTTGTTGTTGATCATTTTAATCCTTCAATTTTTTTAAAAAGGAATCAAAATAGTCTCATTGTGAGACTATTTTTATTTTTCTTTAAGGAGTTGAGTAATTAAAATGGTCTTTTAATATAGTTAGGAACTGTTTTGATCTTTCATAAAGAGTCAAAGAACTATGTTGATCATTTCCTCTATTTTTATGTATAAATATTTTGATTTGATAAATTCTTCATGTAAAATGTTATATTGCATGTTAATTTTTTTGACAATAGATAACATACTTACAAAGTAATTTGTTTGGTAACTTTATCAATTAAATACTAATTTTTGTATGTTGGGATTAATGCCTCCAATATTATAATTTAAATTTTCTTAGAATAATTATTATTTATTAGATTTATTTTAATTATATTTATATGAAAAATTAGAAATCCTTTGTTTAAATAGTCATGAATAAGGTCAATCTTATAATATCAGCTGATTCTTGTTGAATGTGTTCAACATATATTAATCTATCTATAAAATTTTATGAGAACACTACCTTGATGTTATTAATATGCCACAATAATCCATAGCTCTTATGAAGATATGAGATTGGTTGATGTAATCAAATAGATAATATGATATGTTTAAAGGCCATTTGCTCAATATTTAATTTGAACATTCAATTGGGAATGTAAAGATTTATGTTATTCAAATTTGTGTGTAATGATGGTTCAATGGATAATAATTATTCTAGCTTTAATAAGATTTGTCCAATTAATGATGTCTAGATTCATACTCTCTGAATCTATGTCTAATGATGGTAGAATGAATGATAATCATTCTAGCTTATGGGCTATTGGATCGCATCAAAATTTGTATAACGTCTTGATTGGTTTTAATGAAATACATTTAATAGGCATCAATTTTGAAATTTCAACATAATTTTTGTCAACAACTTCAAATCATCTGTGGCATTGATCAAAAAATTATTGATGATGTAGAACACCAAGAGAAACCCTAAAAAGTGTTGCTTATGTTATCTTGAAATATTTTATATGTTATGTAAAATGTTATGTACTTTAACTTTTATGTTATGTTATATTGAACTCAATTAGTCCTTAGAAAAGTATTTGGAGGGATTGTTAAATTAGCTTGTATGTACCATGCAAACAGTTGGCCTAACCTAAATTTCAAAGATATGGTCATCCAACACAAGATGAGATCAAAACCAATAAATGTTCCAATTGAAAGGAGCACACATTAATTACACATTTCACATATCAAGTGGTGTCCAAAGTGCATGCCAAATATTTTTGGATCAGCTTGCCCACAACTTTATCATTATAGGTGCTACATTACCCACTTTCCCCACAAAAGGCACCCATTTTTATGAAAGCGCCTCCAACTACGACCCCTACCCCACCTTGGAATTCATTTGTTATTGTATAGAGATGCATAATATAATTAAAAAAAAACTAATGTGGATGAGCTTTGGATGAAATTACAGCTTAGTGAAGGGTTCTTCTTCTTCATGATTGACTTAATAGCTAGTTACACTAAGTAAGTTTGTGATATTTGATTCAATATATTAATTAGTATTGTTTATGTTTTGTAAGTTTATTATTTGTGCAACTCCAATTATGTCACCATATCCATATACAACAATCAATTTTATTCCATCTCCACCAACCAATCCTCACAACATTACCTAAAAAGTAACTCTTTAACCTTTATTCATCAATTAACCTCCAAAAGCCTCATCTCCCCTTGTCTCCCTCCACTAACCTCCATATCACATCTTCAAATAGTCATATCCTTCAAAAGCTTCGAAATCAAAGGTCAAATCATCCTCATCCTACATAATAATTACTATCCTAGGAAAGTTCTCGAGTTTTTCTACACTTCATTTTCTTTCATACTAGCCGCATAACCACCTCTATTCAAGCATATTCACCTAAAGCCCACCCTTACTGCTCATTTTTCTATATTCCACACTATCTTACACACCATATACAAGCCATCAAATTAATTCCACGATCAAGAACTCCTCTAGACATCCCCATAATTCCACCTCCACCTTAACACCTCTACAATCACTAACACACTAACATTTCTCAATCCCTCATTCCACCTCTTTCACCACATCAAGGGAGTTATAATACTAAAATCATTCACCCTAAGCCGACTCCCTATCATCTTAATATTGGAGACAAAATATGTGTATAAAAAATTTGCATATAAGGTTTGCATCAAGACTACTACAATTAGAATGCATCAAATTAGAACAACATCAAGTGGGGAAATTAGTTCTCCATTGGGCAACCTCTAACTTTTTACCATTTTGATTTTTTATTTTATTATAATTTATTTTCATTTAAAGTGTTGGGTTGTCTTAAAATCTTTTGACAAGCTCATAATATAGTTATTGTGATTAAATTAGCTATATCCAGTACAAAGTATAACCAAACACCTTAAGCTAGCCTGATCCATTTTTTCTTGAGCATTACATATTGTAAAGAGTGTGTCACACTTAATATTAAAAATCTCACTCCTTGAATATGGATAGAAGATTGTAATTTTGGAGGTATACTTATTTGATTGGGGGTTTATGTATAATTGAGCATACATGTTATGTGCAGTTGTTTTGAGGGTTAGAATTTTTTTACATATTACTTTAGTATTTATAAAATTCACATCTTTTTAATATTCAAAGGCATGCACTTACATTGTGCTCATATAAAAGGGATAGCTCAAATATTAGAAAGGATAACACATAAACTCAGAATCACTAGATCTATGAATAAAAAAATCATATCTTTATATATTATTAATTATTATTTTAATTTAAGGGAATGAAAACAAAATGATATATTCCAAATGTATATAATTTGCTATAGAAAAAATTTTGGATGGTTATAAACAAGATTAAACAAAATAAAATGTTATATTAATTTAAGCATTTATAAGAGCCGCATCTAAAGTCTGTGCCCCATTCCAATCCTTTCAAAGTTAGATGGGGAATTAACACATGCTATATTGTGAACAATAGAAGGCAACTTCCTATTAAACTATATAGTTATGAGAACCAATTATCGTGTAATGTCCTTTTTATGAACATAAGCCATATCCTTCTAAGTAAATCTTTAACTGATAACATTAATGTTACTAACAAGGACCATGATCACACTTGTGTTTTAAACACAATGGTAAGACCATTAAATTACTTTGTAATATCCAGTATTTTGACTTTGCAGAATATTTTTTTTAGTCATTATAACTCCAAATTGCAAATCGTCTTTGTCATAACATTGATATTATAGTATTTTACTTGCATAATTTTGAAATTGAATATTAATATTTCGATCGATAGTTTTATTTCTGTTGTTATTGATATTGATAAAAGAAATTAGGTAACTTTGGTTGTTGTTTAATTAAAGATAAAAGAATAATTCTTCTAAATTATATTATGGGCTTCACAATTGATATCAGATCATAGTTGTTGGAAGAATTAAATTATTACCAGAGCTGTAGGACTTGATTGAGAGTTGGGTAGAATTGATAGTTTAAGGTGCATTAGTTTGCATACATAATTGAATGACATGTAATAAAATGAATTGCATGACTGTATGATTTCTTAATGACTTTTGATTTGCATTTGATTTGATTTGTAATTTGATCGTACATATTTGCTTTATATTGATTTTTGGTCTGAATCCTTAAGGGAAATGTTGGGGAAGATATTTTTTTAAGGTGGATAGATTGTAATATCCAATATTTTGACTTTACCAAACATTTTTTTTGTCATTATAACTCCAAATCGCAAACCGTCTTTGTCATAGCATTTTACTTGTATAACTTTTTTCTTAGTTTTTGGAGTTGAATACAGATGTATATATTAATATTTTGATCGATAGTTTTATTTCTATTACTATTGATATTGATAAAAAAAATTAGGTAGCTTTGGTTATTATTTATTAAAAGATAAAAGAATAATTCTTCCAAATTAGATTATGGAGCATCACATACTAGTTCAACCCTTATATGAACAAATCCATTAAATAGTCCATGAATTTCCGATTAATACGCTTGCCTTATATAGTTCTTTTATTATCTCTAAACTATCCCATATATCATGTTCTTTTGGTGTATCCACCTTAGTAGCCTATAATGGTACACTACTTGATGCACCTCTTATGCAACCTATTGACACACTTATTAGTGAGTCTTCACTTAATGATTCTATATAACCACCTATCTAAAAAATCATTGACGTATTACTTTGGTTACCCCAATAAAATGTGAGGACACATATTTAACTCATAATCATATGATTTTTTATTTTAGATATCCTTTGGCATTTCTCATGATGTTTCACATAATGAGCATATCCTCCTTGAGGAGGATAATACATTTATGACTATTAAAGTATGTGTACCATTTATATTTGTTATTTTGTATAAGGAATTGATGCTTGATCCATTCCTTCTAAGTTGTCAACATCCTACTATAAACCATACACTTGGATCAGCTTTGATTAAGCTTATGTCTTTTAACCAGTGCCCTAGATAGATTAATCTTATTACAATTTAAACTTGATAATCCTCAAAATAAATATCATTTACATGATTCTATACTAATTAAAATTATCACCTCACTATCATAACCTTCTTGCAGATTTATTACATCAAGATATATTGAAATTATATTTTAAACTTATCCATCATATGAGCTTACTAATAGTGGCTATAATTTATTTCACATTTAAATCTTTAATTATATATCAAATAAATAATATATGTTGATTAAGGACATTAGACTATGTGATTATAAAAAAAGTTTGCATTTTATCACAAGTGTTAATCCTATTTTTATTACATTAATTTACTAAAATTTAAGGGAACTATAAAGTATGATTGATGGATGATTTTTTATGGAGATTATAGAACCACTCTTACATGTGCTCTTATTTATAGGGGTATGACCAATATGCTTTTTTGAAAAAATTGAAAAATATATTTTTGAAAAAAGATTAATTATCTTTGGGAATAATTCAAAATTAGTTTTTAAATTTGAATTCTGAAATTGAACATCCATTAATGATAATGTACTATCTCGAAAGGTAGAGATAAAATCTCCTAATGGGTTCAAATTTAAAATTTCAAACACGATCATGAATATCGTAGCTTGATTTAGGAAGGAACTGCATATGATCCCAAAGGATCAAAAATGAAGTTCAATCAGATATCTGGCTACGATAATCTAGATAGAGTATCGTTGATTTCATATTCATAATTATATCAACAAATGATATATCATCCCAAAAGAAGAAGATATCACTTATGGTTAGTTATTTGAACATGGCAATAATGATCGCCATTTTTTTTGTTTGATTTCCCAAAGGTAATTAATTAAAAGTTTTGAAAATTTGATTTTTGAAAATCTGGTCTGGGTTTCTAAATCTCCTACGAGCGCAAGCCCTCGTAGTTAATTACATCATAGAAAAATAGAAATCTTCCTACGAATACTCTCGATTAAAATAGTGATACGAATTTCATTAAAGAATTCAAAGCTTGATATCAAGGGAGGTAGGGACTGGAGTTTCAACAGGGACTGGATCAAATTTGAACAGTTATTTTTAGAGTCAAAGGAAGAAGAGTAGGAGGTGCCTTGAGATTCTGAATTACTCCAGAAACACCTCAATCTATCCTAAGTGTTGGGCTTGAATTTGATTGAAAGAGATATTTAATTTGAATGATCAATTTTATTAGAAGGTGGGAATTAGATTCCCGGAAGGTTGAGGTCTTAGGATTGAACATCTACATCATAACCTAAGTCTAAAATGGGTACTGAAAATCAGTGACCCAGAACCTAGCTAATGCAATGCAATCTGGACTTACCCCGGCCTGAATTGGGGAGCCAACTAAACCACCTAAGCGCTTTAAAACTATGTGTCTGGTCTTTATGAAAGAGTGGTTAAGGACATTATTTAAGATTAGTTTAAGGAGAGCGGGGCTGACATCTATAGCAGATTCCTAATTAGCCCCTTAACATATGTTGGGTGAGATGTCTAAATAAAATGCAATTAAGAATTAGACTCATTTTTAATTGGTTACTAATACAATGCATGCTAGTTGACTCGATTGAATGCTTAAATCAATATGTAACAGTTTTAAAATCAGGCTTAAAAAAATAGGTTTTATCCTAGAGATTGCACAACATCTCCTTGGACAGAACTGCACCCTAATATGTCAGATGGTCTGCCAAAACCCGCAGGCAGGGAGGTGCCTAATAAGGTAGAGAAAAGTTAATATGAATGCATGAAAAACTCCCCGCGAGTCCAGGCTTACTTCTTAAAATTGTTAGAGTTTCTATCTGAGCTTAAAGTTTTTCAATTTTAGTTAAAGTAGAAACAGTTCATGACCGTACCCTCATGAGTCTCCGATCGGATTTCAGGCTAAATCAAATACGACATGTAAGATCACCAAATAAACTACTAAAAGCATGTGGGTTCTTAATCATAATCAACATCAAACAATCAATATTTAATTAAATCAATTAAATTAAAACTCAAATTAAAAGTTCATAGGCAAGTGCCTTTTAATTATACAACCCAGGGTCTGCAGGAAAAGTAAAGTGGCCGGGTACCACTGACAACAACCCGAATTCTACTCCTAAGATTCAAGTGACTTTGAGATTTGAGATTCTTCTCGTTCTTCACTTCTTCGTCTTCTTGGAACTCCTTGGATCGTCAGGTCCAGGTATCCAAATGAAAAGAAACTCCCCCTGAATAAGGGTGTTATCTTTTCTCTTTGGATATTCTAAAAGTCATCCTGATTTGGATCTCCAAATGAAGAGGAACTCTCCCCTAAGGGATGTTCCTTCCTCTTTAGATTCCAAATTGGATGCTTAACATCTCAATCTCAAAGCACTTAACATTTACAACTGAAATATCATCTCAAATTACATTAATTAAAATAAAAAAAAATCTAGACTCGATCCTGCATGGTTATCCTAATAATCAGCAGTTATGTAAACATCCCAAGCAGTTAATATATTTGAAAATTAAAAATGCTCAAACCAGCCACACTTGGCCATGCTCTTTTAATTTTAAAGGGGGACTTAAGCAATTTTCTGGAGCACCTGTGTAATTTAATAATTATGATTTTGCCCCCTTTAATTTATACCCTGTATGAGCATGACCACATGCATAAGATTGGATTAGTACAGATCGTTCCTAACCTAGGGGTATATCTAACGCACAATCAATCATATCACAGAATGCAGTAAATAAATAAAAAATCACAGTAATTCAATTACTAGCAAACAACATATAGTGAAAGCTCGAAAATCTGGCACACAATAGAAAAATAAACATCAGCCTAGCCTAAGACTAGAGTTGGTTGTCCTAGCAAACCATCTAGAGTGTGTGTAAGAAGCTGTGTGGGTTTGATATGTCTTAAGTAGCATTATTAGTTAAAGTTGTTCGATATTTTGGTTGGTTGAGAGGCTTAAAGGAGTTTTAATTTGAGTTTAAATCTTAATGACTTGAAATTAATTTTAAAATTAGTTTCAATTATTTTTTGGACACCACCTTTGTTGCACACCGAGGCCGTGAAGTTTATTTCACCTTCCTTGGGGCTAATTTAATAGCCTCGTAGGCCTGAGTTACCTAGTGGTACCTGATAAGATTAAATGATTTGAATTTGATTAAGATTTGAAGATTGATTAATTTTTTAATTAAATTTGATTGGTTGCTGGTTTTAAAGTTAAGTTGATGTTTTCTGGAATTTTTGATGATTTATTGAATTTTGAAATTTTCTGGATTATTTTAATCATTTAATTAGGGGGTTAAAAATTAACTTTTTGATTTAAAGTATTTTCTGAAAAGTTAATATTTTATTAAAATACTAGACCTTAATACGATCAGTTAGACAGTAAGTATGCTGGAATTATATTTTTTTACATTTTATTATGAAGGTTTGAAGTTTTGATTGAATTTGAACTAAGTTTGACCAAAAGTTAACTTTTTCAAATTAGATTGATTTCTGGAAACTTAACCTTTTTAATAAATATTAGACTTTATTATGAGTCATATGCCTTTGTGTTTGCTCAATTTGGAGTTCATTTGAATTAGTTATGAATTTTTGAAGTTTTGAGCATTTATTGCATTTTTAAAATTAGTTTAATTAAAGCCCTTTTTGTGATTTGAATCCAAATGATCTCCAAACTCCTTGAAATCAACTCCAAAGGTCAGGAATGACCTAAGGAGTGATCTCCAAGTGTTTGGAAAATTTTTGAAAATTTTAATTATTTTTAATTAATTAATTTAATTTAATATTAAATTTCAATTAAAGTTAAATTAAACCTGATTTTAAAGTCCAGTCAAGGAGATTTTATTTTTCATTGATTAAGGATTCAATTCTGGTCAGTTTGAGGTATTATTTATAATTTTTAGATTTAATCATGATTTATTACATTTTATGGAAGCTTTTAAGGGTTAATTTTGATTAAATTAATTAAGGGGCTTAATGATTTCAAAATTCAGTGAGAAATTTTTCTAGGGCTGAGAGTATCACTATGTTCAAATGGTTTGAGTTTCAAGTCAATAGAAGATGAATCCTAATTATTGGAAATATTCTAAATCCTCTAATCAAGTCCTTAATTATTGTCCTTAATGATGTCACTAGGTTAATTAGGCTTGAATCAATGTTCCTAACCCTTGACTAATATACACATAAACATGCATACATAATCACAATCACAACCCTAGATCTAAGAGAGCCTTAAAACTAAGTAGTGTGTGTACCTACACATGCAAAATAATTTAAAGCTTAATTAAATGAAGGATTAATTAATGAATAATTAATAAAGTAATTATTCATTGATTAATCATCTTTCTCCACAAATTCTATTCAATCATGCTCAATCTAGGCTTGAAATTTAAATGGACCTCTCAATGTTAAAAATCTAAATAAACATAATTTTAAAATAGCTTTGAAATATACATATAGATATATGTTACTATACATATATATAGGTTTTAAAATTAAAATAATTAAAAAAATAATTAAATTAATTTTAAAATATTTGAGAGGTCCTCTGATTTAAAAAAAAATTGAAAATAATATTTAAATTTCAAAATCTTTCATATAATATTCAATTAAATATTATTTAAATATTAAAATATCCAAGTAATTCAAATTACTTAAACTAGATTAAGTTTTTAAATTTTGAAAATAATTTTAAACTAAAATTCTTAATTTTCTAAAAAAAAAATTGATAAATTATATATATATATATATATATATATATATTATTTTATTTGAATTTATTTTAAATTTTTAAAGTTTAAAGGTTAATTAAAGCATTTAAAATAGTTTTGAAATTAATTAAAATTCAAAATAATTTTTAAATTAAATTAAATTAAATATTAATCAATTCTGAAATCTTAAAATCATTTAAATTAAATCTATTAAATATTTTTAAGAATATTTAAATTTAACCTTAATTAAATATTGATTAAATATTTAAATATTTAAATTATTTAAAATTAGAAAAAAAAAAAAAAATATATATATATATAAAATATATCTTGAATTAAATTTATTTTAAAATTAAGTATTTTAAAAAATAATTCTCTGATTATTTAATATTATTACTATTATTTTTTTTAAAAAAAGTTCATAATTAAAATTTCAAAATAATTTGAATTTAATTTTAATTAAATACTAAATAAATATTTAATTAATTAGTGATTATTTAAAATATAAGATATATTAAGTTAATTCAATTTTTAAATTAGGCAATTTTAAAATAATTATGAAATTATTTTAAAATATTTTAACATAAATTATTATTATTATTATTTTTTAATTTACTTAATTAAATATTAATTTAGAATAATTAAAATTTAATGTTTTAAATAATTTAAAGTATATGTTTATTATTTTAAATTAATAACGATTTTAAATTAAAGAAATTAATTTTCTGAAAATTTTAATACCTTATATGCTAAATTTCGATTAAAATTGAAGTTTTAGTAATTTATTGAAGTTTTATTAATTAAAATATAATTAAAACTAATTAAAATTAACTTAAATTAAAAACGGCGGCCGGAGAGCTACGTGGCAGTAGGTGATTGGAGGGTTCAAACCGCGCGGCGATGGGCCAATCATTGACAATGATTGGCGTCGCCGCCAATCATTGCCACGGGAATGATTTGGAGGTGGGACCCACACGCTTTCACTAATCCATGTGGGCGTGGATTTAAGGCCGTTGGATCGTCCGTGCGAAGGAAGCAACATCCCTGATCAAACCCCGCGGTTTGATCTCGCGGAGAGAGATCAAACGGCGGAGGTTTGATCCCACGGTCCTGGATCAAGGGTCCAGATGCCGCCGGATGACGGAATTAACCTTGGGACTGAGCTTGCGGTTAATCAGAGCCGCAGTATGGCCATTTCTGGGCCGTCGATCACGAGATCGACGGTCAGAAATACATATAGTTCACAGCTAATGAAACTGAAACCCTAGAAATAGAAAACGTCTCATTCTTTTCAAATACTCAATCATTTAATATGCAATTTTAAACATAGATTTCATACATGAACAGAAATAATGTGAAGTTTTTTTATGGCTTTAAATGAGCTTAACAAAAAGTTATTTAATTCTAAAACTAGTGTCCTAGGGCTAGGGTTTTATAGAGAACTAACCGTTTGGATCTGAGGGAAAATTATATGGTTGAATTTTTAGATTGTCCATGATTATTTCCCCTTTAGAAATTGAGGCCTGAAATGCTCTAGATCTTCCACTTTGAGCCTTGGACGGATTGAAGCTTGTACTCGTCGGAAGATTGTCGCCGGCATGGTTTTGATGGTGGGTTTTGATCAGGAATGAGTGAAGAAGGAGTTTTTAGCTCAGGGAAGTTAGGGTCTGGGTTTGGAGGAGCTGGGAGAGTGAGAGAGTGTGAGAGTTTGAATGAGGGCTCATCTTGAGGTTTTTCCATATTCAAGTCTCTCCAACTTGAATGGAGGGCTGGGATTAGCTGAGAGGGTTCCTGGATGCATGCCATCTGGCCTGGGGGTTGTTGGGAGCAGGGAATCAAAGGACAGCCCAAGGACACCTAGGTGTAAAGCTTGGTTTGGTCCCCACTAGGGCGTAGGAGTGATAGAGCTGTTTGATTTGAATCCGAGGGCTGGGGATGGCTCTAAGAAAGTTCTAGAGCACCCTAAAGATGCTGGAGTGATTTGAGCTGGAGTGGATTAGGCTTAACATGGGTCTTGACCAAATTTTGACCCATTTAGATGATTGGTTTGACCATTTGACCAACCCTTATGCCATGTGGCTACTGAGGTGGCATGGGTGAAATGTTTGAACCACTGGAATGTAATCTTGAGGGTTTGATAGGGTTTCAATTGGATTTATTTGATGATTTGACTTAAACATAAAGATTTGACCAAGTCTTGTGAGTTGACTTGGTTGATATTAGCTTGGATTTGACTACCAAGGTCTAAGGCATGCTTAGACTATGATTTGATGTTGATTAAAGGTTTAATGGGGATTGGAACCAATTTGTTTGAAATTTAATTGTATTAGAGATGTGTATGTGAGGTTTTGACCAAAGTTTGAAGTTTGACCAAGCCAAATCAAGGTTGATTTGACTCATGACAAGTCTAGACAGGTTTAAAATATCATTTGACATAGATTTGAGAGCTTGAAGGAGTTGATTGGATCCAATGGGTTGGAATAGCCCATTTATATCCTTAAGGAACACCTAGGTCAACCTAGGTTGACTCAGTCAACCAGGTTGACCAAGGAGGTGGGTATAGGTTCAACAAGTTTGATTTGATGTTTTGGGTCTGTCAAAGGTATTTATAAGGTTTAACTAGGTCATTTGAGTCAAATGGACCTATTGGGGCTCTTAAAGGGCTTAATGGGTTGAATGGGTTGACTCGGTCAACCAGGTTGACCCAGGGTCAAGGATTGGGTCCAACCAGTTCAGAATGACATTCTGAGTCTACTGGTGGTGGTCTCAAGGTCTGGAGAGGTTGTTTGGTCAAAATGACCTGTTTGGGCCCTTAATAGGCTTTTGGGTCAACCCTGGTTGACTTTATCAACCAGGTGGGTCCAGGGTTTAAAAATGGGCTCAACAGATTTGGTTTGACATTTGGAGACCAATAAAGGTGGTCCTAAGGTCTGAGGAGGTCATTTGGTCAAAATAACATATTTTGATCCTAAAGGACCTGTTTGGTCGACCTGGTTGACTTGGTCAACCAAATTGACCCAGGGGCTGGATTTGGGTTCAATGAGTTTGGTTTGATATTTGAAACTTGCTGGAAGTGGTTGCATTTGCTTCGGAGCTCATTTGGTTCAAATGACCATTTACACCCCATAGGGGTATTTTGGTCATTTTGACCCCTGGTCGACTAGGGGTCAAATTAAGTCCAACAAAATACATTTTATTGCTCAATGGGTCATAGTCAAGGGTCTAGAAGTGATTTGAGGCTTTGGAGAAGGCTCCAAGGTCAGGATCCATTGGGTGACAAGTCTAGTGGCATAGACTGTAAATATTTGAAGGTTTTATATCATTTGAATTTCAATTCAGTTTCTGGGGTTAGGGACCTCAAAATGAGCTTAAATTTGGAGGGTTGCCTCTAGAGACATGTCACATCAGTGTGGAACTGGCAGACCTTGAATCAGAGGTCATTTGATAGGGTTTTGAAATGTTCAAAGATTCACTGGAAAAGGCTTTCAGGACTTAGACATTTGGCCTTGGATTTGAGTCTGGAAATCTGGTTTTGAACTGGATTTTGAGCTTGAATGATAGGGTTTGAATTAAGTCTAGATTGAATTGAAGCTTGGATTGATCTAGAGGAATCCTAGGGTTTAGAGTAGGCCCTGGGGTCCAGATCAGCTTAAAGGAATCGTAGGGTCTAGAATAGATCCTAGGGACTGAAGTCTGGGAAGATCCTAGAGTCTAGAAGTCCTAGGATCTGGGGTCTAGAATAACCCTAAGATCTAGAAATCCTATTATCTAGAGGAATCTTAGGATCTAGAGACATCTTAGGATCTAGAGTAGATTCTAAAGTCTGAATTCTAGAAAGATCCTAGGGTCTAGGTAGTTCCTAAGATCTAAATGGATCTGAAGGAATCCTAGGGTCTAGAATAGATCCTAGGGTCTAAGAAGATCATATGATCTAGAGTCTAGCAAAATCCTAGGATCTAGAGTAGATCCTAGGGTCTTGATAGATCTAAGGTCTAGGAAAATCCTAAGACCTAAATTGATCTAAAGTCAGGGTAGATCCTAGGGTTAGAAATCTAAGGAAATCCTAAAATCTAAAAATCCTAGGATTTAGAGCCTGGATTGATCTTAAGATCTAAATAGATCTAAGATGCAAAATCTAAAGAAATCCTAATGTCTAGAATAGATCATAGGATCTGAAATCTAGAAAGAATCCTAGGTTTTAGATTAGCTTGGAGTTTGATTGAATTGAGTTTAAAATTAATTTGAGTCTAGATTAATATTTAAAATATGGATTGATCTAAGATCAGATTGATCCTAGGATCAAGATTAATTCTGAGGATTGGAAAGATCCTAAGGTCTAGATTGGTCCTACTGACCTCATACAAAAATGAGGTCAACATAGGGGTATGACCAATATGCTTCTATTTGGATGTCTTCTTACCCGTAAAAACATTCCATCGCCATATTCATGTTACACCTACAGATTTAGCATTCAGTTTAATCTATTCTGATTCGATTCTAAAGATGTAATTGCTTGAGTTTTTGTATTTTAAAATGTGCTTAGGAATGTTTGGTATGCATGAGAAAGTCTATATGTGTACTAGAGTAGGTCTCGGGGATTTATTTGCATGTTTGTGAAATTTGAATTTTCCTCTTAGGGCACCACAGTGCTGGGTTTGGCAGCACCACGACGTTGGGTTTGGCAATGCCCCAGCATGAGAATCTTTGAAAAATTTGCATTTAATTCAACGGTTTGGCGTGTGGTTGGTGTGGCGGTGCTGTGAGTTTTTTGAAGGGCATCGTGGTTAGCATCGCGATGCCAATGCAAATTTGATTATTTTAAAATATCCCAAACCACTATTCATTCTATTAATTTCATTTGAGCCAATCAGCATAGAGATGGAAAGAGAGAGATCCTAGAGAGAGAAAGCCCTATTTGAGTAGCTTATAGTCTTTTTCTGCTATGGGCCATGTTCTAAGAATTGTTCGGATTAACATAGGTGACATTTTGCTTATCTTTATTTTTAAAAAAATATAGAGAATTTTTAAAATTTCTAATTAAATTTATATTTTTATTATAAAAAAATTAGGATAACTTTGCATTGATAAACTTTCATCATGTAACTTTCTTTATGTTATAGAGACATAAATCATAAACATTTAGAGTTTTTTCTAGAAAATTTTGCACAAGATATTTTGAAATATGTGCCTTTTTATTTGTCTGAAAAATAATCTGGAATTTCAAAAATAAGGTTGTAGTACAATTAAAGTCTTCAAATAATATTTTGCACAATCTCTGATAATTTGGTTATGTTTTGAAACAGTAACTTTTGGCTCAATATGATATTGCGTTGACTGTCATTTATAGCACTTTGTGAAATTTTAAAATGAGTTCATTTATGTTTTAATTACTGTGTTACAATGAATTATATGCTTATTTGATTGAATGGTGTGATTCTGAGGAGTTTTGGAAGTGGATGAAGGAAGTTATGTTCTGGTGCTAAATACATATTTTGATACTCAAGGGTATAATGTGGTGTCGATGGCACATTTTGTTATCAAAATCTTTGATTCTGTCTTTTGGGAGGCATAAGGGGTCAGAATATTTGGATTTTGTCTATGACAAGGTGGGAGGCATAAGGGGCAAAATTTTTTTAAAATTATGTCTGATATGGAGTATTATTTTGTTTATTTATTTTTCAATATTATTATTTAAATTTATGATGACAATAATTATGATTCTTCTCAGCATTGTGATGTATTATGTTTTAGTAAAGTTAAAATTCTTTAATAAAAGAAATATCTTGAAATTTAGATTAGAAAAAATATTGCATGTTGAGCTGTATTAGCTCACTATGATTTCACCTTCTATTTTCAGGATTTGATAAAGGAAAAGGGCCTGTTGTGTAAAAGTTTCTGGATCGAATTTGTTAATTTGAGACTATAGAGTTATTTTTTTTTTTAATTTTTGTACAGTCATGACTAATTTTTATTGCTCTATCACTATAAGAAATTCACTGAATGCCGGCGATATTTCCGGTGGCAAGATGAAAGATGTTCTATATTCCCATTTATTTTATTTCCCGATTATTCCAAGACTTCAGCGGCTCTACGCATCAATGAGTTCAGCAGGTCATATGAGATGGCATAAGGAGAAATTAACACACAGTGGTGTTCTTTCTCATCCATCAGATGCTGAAGCGTAGAAATATTTTGATCAAACACATGCTTCATTTGCTGTGGATGGACCGGCATTTCACTGCCGGTTATTTAATTTTGCAGCCGGTGCTTGTTTTCTGGTTGTTAGGCAGCCGGAAACACTAGCGGTTTTGACCACTGGTAACGACCGGCGGTTGTTGTGCCGGAATCTTCTGGTGGTTTACCTATGATTTTGGGTCCAGTAATTTATGGTAGCCTTTGCCGTCGGAGAACTGCCTGAAAATAATACAGTTGGAAACTTACTGCTGGTTACCATTTTCTACGCGATTTTTAAATCGCCGATAAAGTTCAAAATTGTCGGAAAGTTGAGGTTAACCGCCAGAAATCACCATCGGTAATGGATGATTTTCCTGTAGTGTATTTTATAGCTCCATCTGTAACCATACATTGTAGTTGTATAAACATCTTAATGATAAATGAGAAGAGGATTTTTGTGGATGAGTTTCTTTTCAGTACTTTGGATCTTATTTGCAGCTCTTTTCTTATTATTGTAAGTTTAAAATTTTAGAAGAAGATTCTAAATTTTTTTCCAAAAATAGATCTTGGGGTTCGCTAGTCGCAAGCCAACACGATATAACCTGTCTAGCCTATGGGTCTTATCGAGTTGAGTTGTGGTAGTTCATGGCATTGGATGTTGGGAGTTAGAACTTAGTTTTATTATAAATGCTGTATCAAATTTATAGAATAATTTCTTTCAAGTTGGGTATAATTCATGTAGCATTCTAAGAGGCCTAAAAGTAATGTTTTCTTGTTATCTTTAGTTATCTATTTACCAAATTCAAGTATTATGGAATATAATGTATGTTAATTTTTATTTTAAGTATGTAATATTGAACTTTATTAGTAGTTAGAAGAGTATTTATGGGCTTTCCATTGAAAGGTAATTAGCATGCATCTATCACGCAAGGTGGTGACCCAAACTAGCTTTCCATATTGGGTTGATTATCAAACATTAGAAAGCGGTTTTGGCGATGTTTTCTTCTAAGAAATTATTGTATAGGTATTATAGCCAATAAATACTACACATATTTGAAGTGAAAAAACTAATGGATTAGTGAATCAAAGTGTTTTCAAGACAAAAATAATTTTAAGACCTTTTAAGAAGCAAACATTGCACTAACCCTAAAATTAAATCTTTGAGAAGTCTACTGTGGTATATTTTTTCCTTTCCTAAATTTTTAGAAAAAAAAAAGTAGTGATTTTAATTACATTTTTGCAAGTACTTTTGCAGAGATTGAATTACTCTTATAATTATTAATGATAGCCTTAGTCACCACCACTAATGTGGTGGGGAAAATGGAAAAACATATCTTTTGTGTATTGGTAAGCATTGTCTTAGAGGTGATGCCCATGCTCATAATAAATGCGAGGGTGCTTTTCTCCTATTCAAAAAAGAGGATGCCGATAGCTCCTCCACTAACTTGTAGGTAAAGAAGTGGAGAGATTATTATGTGCGGTCACTGGACTGTTCGGAGGCCAATCAGGACGCGTCACGTCATCCGATACACAACGGTACACAATAATGATACACAACGATTTTGTAATGTGGTACGTCCTGATTGGCCTCAGGTGATTGCACGTAATAATTTCGCTAAGAAGTGAACCTGTGTTTGTAAGATATAGGCCATTGGGTAAGTCTAAACAAAGAAATAACATGCTTCTTATTGCTATAGAGCTTAATTTTTGTTTACTTGTATACTCATTTAATAACTTCAACTCTCATATTTATGTGGTGATATTAATGTTCATAAATCATTTACTTTCTTGTTAGAGTAAACTAAAGCATTAGTGTGATAATTAGTTCATTATTCTCACACCTAGCATAATATTATCTAAATTTTGACAATTTACTTATTTATTAATGTTTGCTTAGTCTATATTTTGTATTGAAAGCAATTAGTATCATTATGCTTATAATATACTCAATCACATTGGCTTGTTTTTATAGTCATCACCATTACTTTATTGTGTATTATTCATTTTTTTATTGTTGGTGTTAATAGTTTAATTGGATTAATTTGTGAAGTTGAGTTGAACATTAACATTGAGTTTTATCATAATCACTCACTCACATAGCTAAATTGCACATCTACATCGCAATTTCTTTGGACAGTGTTACTTGTTAGATTTCATAAGACTACACTTAGACACTCAATTTTGTTAGTTTATACATATTATGTATATTTTGTTTTCTACAAGTACACAACAAGTCTTGTAATTATTTTAGTTGTGATGACTTTCACATATTTCAACTAATGTATAACTTGCTTACATTGTGGTGATTGTTTTATAAATTATACACTGTGATTGACTATGCGAGAGATATAATTTCTAAAGAAAAATTTAAAATGCAAAAATACTCATTTTGGTTTGTCTTAAATTGACACTCCCACAAATTTCTTTAAAGAATGAATATTAAGAGGAGTGTTCAAAAGATCAATAATAAGATCAGGGGAGTAACTCTAATCAGCCACATCTCACCCTGCTCCCACATAAGGCATAAGAAGACATGAGGTGGAAGCACTACTAATAGCGAGAATAATATAGCCACCTGAAGTGGGTGAGGCAACAAATGTGAGGTCAAGATGGATAACTCTGCCAACCATAAAAATAACAAATTATCTAACCTTAATCAAATAATTGATCAATATCACAAACTTCAAAGTTTACACAATCTTAGGACTATTTAGGAATAAGCTTAATTGTTCCATCAAATTTTTAGCTTGAAAAAGATCAAAAGTATTGAAGGGAGTAATATAGGAATCATTCCCAAAAGATCATCTTGCCTCACTTCCAAATTATATTGGTTAATTAAAACTATTTTAGCAATAGTTATGAACACATTAAAATTTTGTAGCGAAGGGATTAAAGAAGCTTTCTCACATGTACATTTGAGGGGGGGCGGGCAGGCGGGGGTAAGCTCTTTCCGAGGGTTTCTAAACTCAAGTTGATGTGACATATATTATTAAATAAGAATATTTAAAGCTATTTTTCTCTCAATTTCATTCTTGCTTTTTTATACTCGTAAACAAACTACTACTCTTAAATACAAAACATCTAACTTAAAATAGGATATTATGCTTTACAGAAGAATATTTAATTGAAAAATAATTAAAATTAATAATGTATTCAAATGAATTATATTGCTTCAAGATAAATTATTTATTTTCCGTTAAATATTTTTTTTACCTTTTAGTGTAATATTTATATTTTAATATTCATAAGATGAAAAGTCATACACAAAATTAAAGCAATGATATAATAATTTAAAAAAAGATTTATGCAATTTTAATATAGATAATAGATATAATATTAATTTAAGTATTAATTATTTGAAGATTATACTACTTTCCATCATGCAATGCAAATCATTTGGAAAAAAAAAATGTTATAATAAGGAATTCCTAATAAGATTAAAAAGTATCTTTTCAAATTTTGATTTAAATTATACCCATCTTTTCTAATTAATAATAAAAATTACCCAAAGCTCCTTCATATTTCCTGAAATTACACTGTTTTCTTCTAGGTATTGCATTAGAGATGCCCTAATTTTTATATATAATGCCAAAGAGATAAATTCTGATTTTTTTTTCTATTACATAAAAATTGCATACATATATATATTTTGCGTAAATTAGTGACATGATAAAAATTAGAAAATTCAAATTGAGATATTATTTTAGTCCTATTTTTTAATTAAAAATATCATAAATATTTAAAAAAAAAAATAGTTCCACCCTTAAATAAAAATAAGTAAATAATTATAATTTAGTAAGCTGCAATCAATCATAAATTTTTGTATTATCCAACTATCCAACAAATAAATTCAACATGTTTTTAGGGCTTTAAATTTAGAGATCATTTGGGATAGCTTTTTTACTGTTTGCTAAAACATATTTCTCTTACAAAAATTTCTAATTCAAGAAATTTTGGTAACAAGAATTTATTTTAGAAAACAGTAAGAAAGCTGTCCCAAATGAAGCCTTAGTTCAAAATTTTGAGATTATTTAAAAAATATAATGATAGTTTATTCAGATTGAGTTTGAATGAGTCAAACTTAAATTATATATATATATATATATATATATATATATATATATATATATATTTTACATTTTGATATTAAAAAATTTTGATAAAATGTTGCTTTAAATATCATATATACTGGTTGATCTATGTGGTGATAATGGCATGAGTGGGTGGTGACTGGCAAAGAGCGATGGCAGAGAAGGCTGAAAGTTCATATTTTTAAAATACTAAAAATATCTAAAAAATATTTAATTATTTTTAAAAACTTCTTGATTTGTTAAAAAAACAAAAAAATTAGAAAATATTAATCAGATATTTTTATTTTTTTGATACTGAAATGTTACCAAACAAACCCTAAATTATTTTACACAATGCTATTATTTCTTTTATGCAATAAAAAATAAAATAAAATATTATTTTTCTTATTATTATTGAGTACTCATCGTTAGAGAATCTTCTGATGATAGAAGATATAGTGATGGGGCCATACTTGGAATATAGCATTTAAGATTAATTAATGTAATTTAACGGCTAGTTTGCTTGGCTTTCTATGATAGAGACTGAAAAAGATAATATACTAACATAACAAAATAGAGATAGGTTCAAGAAACTAATAGGTTGTATTGCCAAAACATTATAGGGATGTATATAAAGTCACCAATTAATAAATTTTTTCTAGAAGCAACATACCTCTCTTTGAGTATACATTTCAATATACATATTAAAAAACTCTTAAACTTGCATGGAATTACATCAATGCCATTGAGAGTCAAGCTTCTTATCATTATTTAAATTCAATTTTGATCACTCATACATAATTTTATTTTTTTAGATATTTTATAGAAGCATCTTTCGTTCATGCATGTCTCTTAAGCATATTATGAATTCATTTTGATAGATCAATGAGAGCTTATCTCGGAAGATGTCATGAGAGGATCATAAATACACAGCGTAGATGAAAGCTTTCTGAGACGATATATGATTTTCGCTAAATTTTAGTAATAGCGGGGCATCTGTTTGGTTTTGTGAAGGGACATGCCGTGACGATATTGAGACTTCGTCGGTTATAATGCCATACCCTTTGGGACGCACTATATAGGGTGGCATGATTGGATCATTATAAACCTGGATTTGTACTATACTTTTAATTGGAATTGAATTGATTTGCCAACCCCTCCTATTTAACTTAATTATTTTTTAATCTTCTTCAACAACACTATTAGGTAGCTAAAAATGGATATGTTGCAATTAATTCACCAAAGATATTTGCAACTTGATTGTAGGACTAAATATAAACAAAATTCTATAAATCTTTTTTGGCCATTTAATCATGATCTAAATGGTATCCAATGATAATGAATTTTATTATTTTAGAAGTTGTTTTATTTCTAATTATGAAGCATAAATAATTCTTATAGGTCAATGTATGATGTGGAATATTATATATATGGGGGCATTAAGCTCTTGATGAGCTTTCTATTAAGCTATGTAAGAAGTACTATTTGGTATGTCTTAGTTTTCCTTAATAAACCATTGATGTCTCTTTGAATACCTCTTGATATTTCTTGAACATGTTGGGCACATATTATATGCAAACTTCACTAATCCAATTATAAGAGCTTAATATAGTTAAGGAAGGTGACATCTTGAGGAAATAATTAACTCATAATGATGTCTCAATATGGTTGCAGTCCATAATTATAATCATTCTCACAACCAAAAAATAGGTTTTGCAACTATTTTCATAGGCATTACTTGCAATTTTAAATGTTGTGAGGTAATGCACTGATAAGCCTTTTGGTAGTGCTTTTGCAAAGCAAAATCTCAACAATTTAGATTGTAGAATTTAAGATAATTTCTTAGGCTTCATTTGAGACAGCTTTTTTACTATTTTCTAAAACAGCTTTTTAGTATAAAATTTTTTAATTCAAAAAATCTTTGTACTAAAAAGTAGTAAGAAAGCTGTTCCAAACGAATCATTTGGGACTGCTTTTTATTGCTTTTTAAAACATAATTTTAGTATAAAAATTAAAATTTTTATACTAAAACTCTATTTTAAGAAGCAATAAAAAAGCCGTCAAGTGTTGATACTTAGCAATGGTTTCAACAAATATTAAAGAAACTACAAATTTGTATAGCTTTGCAACAATCAAAACCCCTATAATTCTATAACATTTATAATAACTTCAATTCCAATTTAGACTGCTCTAACTCTTCAAGATATGTTGCTTTTCTCTTTAATGCTCCAAAAAAATCTACTCAGTCATGATAGTTACAATCATGAATTATTCAGCTCATCCTGTGATAGTATTGAGTAATTGTATCTGATTACTTAATATATTTGATGTTAGAGTAAATCTATAGACTTAAAACTAGTAATAAATTAAATTATAAACTTTAATAAATTTTCACAATTCACTAAGGGGCTATTTGCTATGCAGAATTAGGAAGGTAAAGTAATGAAATTACATGCATTTCATAAATTAGGTCGTTTGGTTTATTTTGAGCAAAACATAAGAAAGACCACAGAGAATTCAGCGGTGTATTAGAGGCCGCTATTACTGCGACTTTGAAACCCGCTCAAATTAAGCGGGTTAGCAATCCTCTCGCGCGAAATAATGCCAACCAGCACGAGCGCGATGGTTTCGAAGGAAACAGAGCTTACAAATGAGCCATTCTTCTCCGTTCTTCCCACGCGAAACTCTCAATCTCGCGAAGCCGAAACCTTCTCTCCCAGCTTCTCTCTCGCCTCTCGTGATCGCGATCTACACGAAGCCTCTGCCTCCTCCATTCAGTCCGCCTCTCCCTCTCTTGGCGATTCTGCAGTGATTCACACATCTCCAAGGGAATCAAAGTCCCCATCCTTCCTCTCTCACTCTCGATTTCGCACACCAAGCCGGAACCAGACGTCGCCGGTTCGCCCTAGCCGACACTTCTCCTTCTCGAGTTCAGGTATATCTTCTCCTTCATCTACCTCTACTCCTTATTCTTCTTTCTTTCCTTCTTCTTCCTTCTTTTCTTCTTCCTCTTTTTTTTTTCTTGTTTCAAGCTCCACACTTCTCCTTTCTCGACCTGCTTGCATTTCCCTGCAACTAATACACGAAAGTTACATACATAAAGCAACATAAGAGCAGAATCAATATAAATTACGAATTTCACAAAACAAGTAAATGTCTTTTGCTAGCTTCAAACACAAAGCATGTTTCCAGGATGACACAATAATTATATTACATGTACCAAAAGAGAGGATGGGTACAGAAGAAATGGCAGGGAAGCCCAACCTATGTCAAAACATCGTGTTAAAAACAACCTGTAGACTCTATCGCAATCCTTCCAAAATTGGCCATGTTCAAACCTCGGCCAATGTACAGAGTATTTGCAACTCAAATTTTACAAACTGGCAAAGCTAGGAGGTGGGGGAAGGAGGGCCGAGAGAAGTTACTGTACATAATCACTTCAATGCCTCTCTAATACAAAAGCTCGAGTTATGTTGCCGGCTCTTTCTGCCCCAATGCTGCATTTCCATGGTGCATCATGGCCACAAATTCATTGTAATCTATTCTTCCATCCTGAAAATCAATCATGAAATACCAGTTAGCTTAAAATCCCCATCATCTTGGAAAATCTTATGAAGATTACGCGAATAAGATGGCTAACATTATCTTGATCTATTTCTCGAATCATTTCTTCAAGATGGATATCTCCTACACCAAACTCCTCACATGCTTGTTGGAGCTCATCTTGAGTGATGTAGCCACTGCCATCTTTATCAAAATATTGAAATGCTGCAAACAAACTATCCCCCCTCTCAACCTTGTTTAGATGCAATGTTTCAGCTATGAACTCTCCATAATCAATAGTGCCACTATTATCAATATCAGCCTGAAATTGTTAATCAAATAGAATATTACAGGGTAACCTACAGTAGACCTATATTGTCGAATATTGACAACAGAAATCGTTAACCATTTGTTAGCAGATGGCATTGTATTAGTTGCTTGCTCTCTGGATGATTATAGTTTATTTGGCACTTGGTTCAGTCATTGGGGCGTTAACATATTGTCATTCCACAATATGAAATTTTGTTTTGGTAAGAGCTTCTACTGAAGCCTGTAGTGTATGTTCATACAGGGTCGAACGTGTTACTGCAAGTGGGGGTGAGGTTGGAAGACTATATCTTGCCTGTGGGGCAGAGGTGTGCATGTATTCTTATGACAGTAAATCTTCATCCTCAATAAAAACAAAACTAAGTTTTGCATTTACGGTTGTTTATCTTATCATCCGGCAGTGATTAGTCAATGAAAATGTGCTAATTTTTTTTCCTAACCTGTTCTGGGATTGTGTTGTATGATTGTGATGATTATGCATTAGAATTGAAGGTTGAATGGTGGTATCTTCTTGGTGAGGTGCTTTTATTGAAATGCCTTGATGAAATGAAAAGCAGTGATTCCCACCTACAGGAGTGGGGTTTGTGTGTGCCGTTGGGGTTGAAGTTGTCTGTTCTTGGTGAAGTGCTTTTATAGAAAATACATTGAAGAAATAAAAATAGTCCAACCCATAAACAGGGGTGGGCTATGTATGCGTTGGGGAGCCTGAAGGTGTGGCTATTGTCAAATAAATTCTCAAACTAAAGTTTCTTGAAGTACCTAGTCTGTTGGTCAACTTATACAGAGAGCTCTATGGATTGTCCTAGCTGTGGTTATTAGGTAGACTGAAAAATTTTTCTTATGAAATTGGGGGTTTTTCTCGACCAGTTTTTCTATTAAAGAAGGGGAAGAAGTTCATTGATTGTTTGAAGTACAAAACAAAAACTGAAGTCCCACATCAAACTTTGTTAGGTGATTTGTTTGTAAGTTGTTAAACAAGCAATATGCTGAACAACCTGGGAGCGGCCTACTATTGTTATACCTAGTTAATACCTGAATATAAAAAAATAATTACTTTTGCGTCGTTTGTTTGGTATCTTCTGCTTGCCATTGTCATTGAGATATTTAACTATGCAGCTATCCATGATAATGCTCCTTGTTGTTTCTTGTTATGTATATGAGCAGCAAATAATTTAATTTTTTTACTGCTTATTTTTTTGGCTTGAAGATGATTGTCTGCTACGGTTCAGTAATATTTTTAAACAAAATGATATGCTTTAGGATAATAATGTATTTATCATTAGAATAATTTAGAAAAAATAATTCTGTTTCATGATATCACAAAACAAATTATACAAGTTTGGGCTCCAAAATTTTTGTATTTAAACAAATTTTATGAGATTGTCCTTCAAAATTATTGGCTTCATTTTGAGAATTGATTTTATTAATATTAATTTTTGTTTCTAATTTCTTATCATTCACATTAAAACAAGCAATCCATTTCTTGGACAAAACTCTTTACAAGCTGCATTGTTACGAAGATGGTTGAGTCATTCGAAGATGTTGCTGAAATACATGAAATTGAAAGATATAATGATGTCTTCAAAGTTATTTATATTGCAATTAGTACAGTATGTGTACTATTGCATCAAATTCGCAAAAAAAAGCAAATTGATCCTCAACGTAATATACAACGTGACACATATCTTTCTAGGTTATATAATGGACGTGATTCTGACTGTGTTGACATGGTACGCATGAGGAGAGCGCCTTTTTTCAAATTATGTGATTTATTGCGTACACGAGGATTCTTGGTAGACACATTGAATGTTAGAATCGAGGAACAAGTTGCTATGTTAAATACATACACTCGGACATAGTGTTCGTAACCGAGTTATCAGATTTAACTTTGAACGCTCAGGTGAAACTGTTAGTAGATACTTCAAAGCTGCATTACATGCTATAGGGGAGTTACGGCATGAGTTTATCAAGCCTCCACTTCTGGAGACTCTATTTAAGATTAAATCAAGTAATAGGTTCATGCCATTTTTCAAGGTATAATCAATCTGCATGCAATTTAATTCTATCTTTTATTATGTTGTTCTTAATATAATTTGTGTTAAATTTAGGATTGTATTGGTGCGATAGATGGAACTCATATTAAAGCTAGGGTTCCAAAGGAAAATGAAGCCGCATTTAGAGGAAGAAAACCATACCCAACACAAAATGTTTTAGCAGCAGTTGACTTTGAATTGATGTTCACATACGTGCTTGCTGGTTGGGAAGGTTCAGCTCATGATGCAGCAGTACTGAAAAATGTATTAGAAAGATCAGATGGTTTACGTGTCCCAAACAGTAAATATTATCTTGCTGATGGTGGATACTCCACACGAAATGGTTTTATTTCCCCATATCGTGCCATAAGATATCACTTGAAGGAGTTTAGTTCTATTCAACCTGCAAATTCTAAGGAACTTTTTAATCTACGACATTCCTCATTACGCACTACTGTGGAGCGTGCTTTTGGTTCTTTGAAAAGCTGTTTCATAATCATAAAGTGTGAACCCTACTTCCCTCTACAAACTCAAGTTGACATTGTGATTGTCTGTTGCATACTACATAATTGGATAGTTACAGAAGGTGGGGATGAGTTCATTCAATCTGAGGATGAATGGGCTAGGATAAGTCACTGTAGAAGAGGAGATCAAGAAGCTGTAGATGATTCCCGAGAATGGCTAGACAAAAGAGATGAAATTGCTCACTTCATGTGGACTCGTATGCAAAATGATGGAGACTAGTTTTGTTAATTTGCTTATTATGAAGTAACCTTTAATGTATTAATTACTAGTTTGTGGTTTTATTGACTGTATTGGTAAAGCTTAAATTATATGCCTTTGAAGTTTTCATGTAATTCTCAGAATTATTATGAGTGATACTTTTATTATTTAAGTCAAATCGTTGTTTGAGCACTTATATACTTATGTTCATTTAAGTTTCAAATGGTTAGATAAAGACACTTTGGATCGATCCCCAAGTAAGAAGCATTTTGAACCATTCCTAATATTCACCAACTTCTACTAGTATATAGTTGCATTTATGAATACTTCCCTCTATGAAACTTAAATTTATGTAACATATTTTAGTTCAGGGAGAATGAATTCTTCACAAACAGAGATGAATGGTAATTCGAAGCCTAAGAAAAAAATTTTTTTATGGAGCTTAAAACCTGAGTCGATAACTGGATAGCTTCAAATAATGATGGAATATGTAAATGCAAATATGGGAAATGCCCAAGGATTCAAAGACTCTGTGTATCAAGGTGCCGCCCAAAAAATGAAAGAGTAGTTTGGAATAGAGGTGACAGGTGAGCAATGCAAGAACCAAATTAGGCATCAAAGAAGTGTTTGGAGTCACATTCAGGAGTTAAAGAAAAAATCAAGTGTATCTTGGGATGAAACAAAGAAAATGATAGTGATTGGTCAAGAAGAGTATGCATCACATATTCAAATATTACTTTACACACATAATTTAAATTGATATTTTGGGGTTAATAACTTTTATTTTATTTCTTACAGGCATTTCCCAAGGATGCTGCTTATTTAAATATTGCAATTGCAAATTATGTAGAGTTGGAGATAGTATGTGGTCTTGACATGCAACTGGAGAGTGGGCGAAATCTGGAAATTCTAAAACTCCACTTGGAACTCAATAAATAGATGTAGGCGATGATGAACCCTCACAATTTACGGATATTGATGCAGATGGATCAATGCCTACTGAATGATCTGATATGCAAGTTATGGAAGATTCTACTGCAACAACCAAGAAACCTTTGCCTTCATCTGATATAGGAGGTGGCATAAAAAGGAAGTCTAAGGCATCTGGTATCGATCAAGATATCTATGAGTGTATTTGTTTGATGGTTGATAGTGTGACTGAAGTTGCTAACGCTATAAAGAGCTCAATAACATCTCCAAAGCAAATTAGAAATATGTATAATGAACCGATGTTTGAGTTGACAAATATTCCTGGCTTCTCAGAAGAAGAGGTTGATACGATATATGATAATTTATCAAAAAATCCTACACTAATACCATCTTTCCTTTCAAAACTTACAGATTCAAATGCCAGATGGATGCGTAAAGAGCTAGGAAAGTGATTTAAGTTGTTGAAGACTGGCATATGTATTAAGTTGTTATCACTAAAAACTATTTTGTGTTACTTTGTCGTAATTATAAATAAGAACGATGGGTATTATTTTATCTTTTGTTTTCTGATTTTTAATTTTCATTAATGTTGTTGACATCTTATGAATGAAAATCATATAATTTATTGATTGTGAAATGAAAATTATTGTTTTTATCGCTAAATTAAAGAAAAAAATCATAGTAAAATTTAATTTGCTAAACTTATTTTGTAAAAAAATTACTTGAAAAATTAAAAATTTAAACTTTAACAAATTTAAATTAATATTTTTCTATATCAGGAGTATATTTAAGTCTATTGCACCACACGACAAAATTAATACACAACATAATATTATATCTTAAAATCTCTAAAAAATTTATTATAAGATAATGCAATAAATAAATACACTGGTTTCATTTTTTAATACCAAATAATACTAATTATTATAAATGAACTGCTTTTATAAATACACAAGTTATTATGACAAAAAAAATATTACAAATACACTGCTTTTACTTTACTCTGGATATTATCAACCAAACAAGGGAAACAATTCTCCTGCGTTTACTTTGCAGACAACCAATCAGGCTCAAAATATTCGGAATGCACTACATTTACTTTATATTATATTTACTTTACACTGCATTTTCTTTTCAGGCAACCAAATAGCCCCTAAGTATTATATAAATCATTTGATGAAATTGAAATATCAATAAAAAAATTAATTTATACATCTAGATATTTATTTAATATTTCATCTTACTTATACCATTAATAATATAAATAAATAATTAAACTATTATTTAAAAATAAATTTTATTAAATTCTTCACCAGCTACTTATTTAACAACAAACAAATGTGCTCATAACATAAATGAATAAACAAATTCATATTCAAATTTATTCATTTAAACGAAGAGCTTTAAAATTCCATTCAAGCTTTAAATAAATGAAACTAAACAACCCTAATACAAGCAAATATCAAGCTGTTCGACAAATGTACCAATCCTCTAACAAACTCTAATTAAAAAACTCCCATATAAAACATAAGAAAATATTCATTCAAGGCTATAATATCTTATCGCAACAACTAATCTCTATTACAATGGCCTTCTCAAATTAGAAATTCAAATTCTTATTTCAACATCGAAAAAAAAAAAAATTGCTAGAATATCGTCATACAAATTGTATAATAATGAATTTAATAATTATTTATATATGCTTTGAGATTAGTGATGATGCAAATCTCAAAGAGTATCTAATAATTATCAAATTCAATATAATACAATTCATAATAAAACATCCTAACATATTTTTCTTCTTTGATATCATTATAAATTTCCTTCTCCTGATGAGAAATTATTCTGTGCGGAGACCGGACGCAGAATACCGTCTTGAGACCAACCAGAATTTGCTACATCAGTGATACCGAGCGAAAGGGTGACATGATGCATTCTGATTGATCTCCGGATGGAGTTTGACGTCCGCACAGAATAATTAATCCCTCCTAACGAATCAGAATTGGTAGAACAGGTCCTTGAACCGTGCCATGTGTTCCGCCTGCAGCGAAATGGCAACCTTGAGGCTGCCATCGCCAGCCGCGCTGGGCAAAATAAACGAAAGCCCCTCGTAGGCAATCCCTCCCGGACCCATAAATATCGGTTTTCCCCACCCGAAATCCGCTTCGTGGATAGGCAAACTCACCCAGCTCGTAATCCCGATGTTCGGGCACCTAAAGGTGTGCGCGCCTCTCACCAACGCCGTTAAATCCGGCTGAACCTCTAAGTAATCTAACGCCGACCTCAAATACTCCGGGTCCATGCGCCCTAACGCCGCCTGTATTATCCTCGCGGCGTCACCCATCTCACCGGCCGTCGCTAATGGCGTCGCCGTGAATATAACGTTTCCGAAATAGCCATCTGGAAGCAGGGGCTGAAGCCGCTTGCGGCCGTCGGTGGCGATGTATAGCTTGGAGAGTTGGTTGGGAGGGAGAGCACGTGCGGCGCAAGCGCAGCGCCACACGTGCGCGGCGAGGAGGGAGTAGGAGCTGAAGCGGGGGGTGGAGTTGGTGGTGAGGGTTTTTGATTTGAGGAGGTTGAGATGGGTGCGGCTGACGTGGAAGATGCTGACGGCGGTGGAGGAAGGGGTGGGGGTGGGGGTGGGGGTGGGGGTGGGCATGGAGGGAGGGGGATGGTATTCGATGTGGGGGAAGGTGGGGGTGGGTGGGTTGCGGGCGCGGAGGAGGGTGCGATCGATGAAGGGTGGAAGGGAGATGCCGAGACCGCGCGCCACGTCGGACCAGGAATTGATGAAGTGGATGCCGGAGGAGCCGTCGGCCACGTGGTGTTGCATGCCGACGCCGAGAGACGCACCGCCGCACTTGAAGTAGGTAACCTGCGACCATGCGGATACAGTCAATGGCGGATTATAAATCCTTTTCAAATCAGTTTACTCCGCATGAACTAAATTAAATTCTTATTTTTTAAAATTTTATATCCATGGAGATTATATTTCATGATAAATATCTTCATTTTTTAAATTTATTTGTAAATTAAAATCATTTAATATTTGGAAAACAAAATGAAATTAAAAATCTTTGTTACAGTATAAGAGAATGGAAGTCAAATTCCAATTGTGAATCAGTCAAGAAAGTCGAGAAAGGCAGATTGGAGGGAGGAGAAGACAAATTCCATATCCAATTTCCAATAGGATGGAATTCAACCAATACAACAATTTCAACACTTCATGGCAGCATTTTTTTTATTAAAAAAGTTTTTTTTTAAAAATTTAAAAGTTTGGCCGCCTATCATATGTTTATGATAATAAAATCATCATAGATAATCTTGTATGCTATTATGTAAACAATATGTTAACTACAAGAGATAAGTTGAACAGGAAAATAGCTTTTTAATACAAAAATTTTAATTTTTGTACTAAAAAACTGCTTTAAGAAGCAGTAAAAAATTCATCCCAAACGAAGCCTAAATCCCATACACTTTAGTTGTTGGATCACTTTTGTATACAATGAACATAAGATAAGATAATTACACAAGCATTGGGACTGCTCAGCAGAAACTTGTATAATCTAACTAAAGACTGAACCTGAGAAGTGATCCTAGGCAATCTTAAATGTAAAATTAATTACTTTTTAGATTTAAAAACAATTGACTTAAAATCACAGTGCCATAATGATTTGGATCTAGAGAAAACCTAGACACAAAGAAGTACCATTGCGTATCTCTATACTTTGGGTGGTACTGTAGTCAGTTAGATGTCACAACTATGGGGGAGGATATCAACACTATCGACAACAAAAATTGAATCTGTGATTGCTATTAAAACTAGCAAAGAGATGATGTAAATGAAAGAAATTTGCTCTCACCTGTGATGAGATAAATTTAGGTGTTCAAGGCTTGAGAAAGTGAAGGTTGAGAAAGAACTGCACTTCGAGTACTCTATGAAGAGGAAGAGGTGAGATCTTCTATCTCTTCATGTCCAACCCCAGCTTTGTAATATGGGGTTGTATTCTCTCTTAGTTATTCATATGAATAAAATAATATCAGTCTTTATTTCTAATTTTATATAAGTATAATCTCTTATTATATTCTTTTGAAGTTTAATTGATTATTTGTTATATATGAGACTCTTAAGTATAGATGGTTCTCATCAAATTGTGTAAACTCATATATCTATTTTGGCCCTTGTGAATGAAAGTTGGGGTGGATTGTGCCTTGTTTGTAAGTTGTCATTTTATTATTGGTGAAGGCCTAGTTTGGATTTTTTTTTTAATTATTTTTCTAATTTTTACTTTTAAAATTCTATTTCAAAAAGACAAAAATATGTTTGATTATTTATTTATTTTTTAAAAACAAAATTACTTGTTTAAAATACACACAAAAAAAAACTTTTAAATGTTCTTCATATCTAAAAATATTTTTTTCCTCCCAAACCCTCATCCCAACACCTCCACTCAACATTCACCCTCTCATAGTCTCTTCAGATCCCCTCGACGATGAACGCTCAACCACAAATGACGTCTCCTCTATGTGGGTTCCGAAAATTCACGCCCTGGCCTCTCGGCTTTCAGGAGAGTTTTAATGAATTAAGTTTCGAGGCAAATTTTCAGAAGGCAGATTTGATTGTAAATAAGATACTACCCAAAGATTTCACCCTCATTTTGCGAGGACTTTATGATCTGAGTTATGGTTTCCTATAAGCGTAGGCCCCTATAATTAATTACCTCTCCCTATAACGAGAGAGAACTTTCGATTAAGGCTAGTCGTCGAACAGATACATGATATTTGGCGTATAGTAGTAGCATGATTTAGATATTTGAGAATTAAATATTTAAAATTAGAAATTTTATCATCTCGTACTTAAAGTAGATGGTGGGGGGAGTGATGATGAGCTCGATCAAGATCCCATAATTCCGTTGTCCCAGGCCATCGTGGTCCCTGGTCTACTTAGTCAGAGGAGGTAGTCGACCCAACCTAACAGAAGAATCATTGTCGGCAGCCATGACTTGCTTTGTCCAAGGGTACCTTGTAGACCTAAGGTAAATATTTTTCTAACGGGACAAATTTGAATCCATCTTAGCTAACAAACGGCTGTGCCCTATCAATTATATCCTATTGATTCATTACTCAATACTTTAATGTCGTTGGAGAATATACGGGCTCTGACCATGATCGTAATATAATAGTGCCATTTTTGCGGCAAAATCATCCAGTCAAAGGGTCCAGGTCATAACCATTTACCTGTGACATCATTTGGTGGCGAAATCCACGGTGTGATTCCATTTGGCGGCGAAACCACCGGTTAGAGGACACGTGCAATGTCCTTACTGACAAGAGATAGATTGAGAATGAATCCTAGTGATATTCTCGACTAGACATTAGCTCTTTGTGAGCTGAAATAATTTTTAAATTATCCACCTCGGCAAACTATTGTGGAGGATGGATGTGAATTTGTGCTTTAAGTGTTGGATAATTAATTATAATTTTAAATATCTTAGGTTCTGGTATTTTTAGAATTTTTAAATTTTTATGGGCATTTAAAAGGCATTTTAAATGTTTCTGGTTCCCTTCGGTTGAGATTTTCTATCAATTAAGTCATGATCGGGGTGAATTTGATGTCATTTTTATTTTGTCTGTTGAACATTGTCGACTCTGCCAACTTGTTGACAGAGGATCGGGTTCGTAATTGGTTTTGTGCCTTTATCAATGAATTTGTTTTGTAATAGGCCTTAAAAGGCTTAATATAAATGTATAAAATAAATATCTCGGTCGATGTCGATACCGTTTATGTGTTCATTGGATTAAGTCGTGTCGACTCCCATCCTATCAAGGAGAAGGATTGTACTTAAACTTAAGTTCATTTCTTGACCCGCACAACATCTTCAAACATTATGTGTTACCGACAACAAACTTATCGGGCCCATGCATCCGTACATTCTTACATGTATACATGTTAATATGCTTGTATATGTACTTTCATATTTGTATGTATACATTTTGCAATATATATGTGAGGACATTTTAAAATATTTAGCGCTAATCAGCTGTGCGAATGATTAGCATTTGAGTGTGCACAATGCTTTATATAGAAGCCCATGAATGCCTTCTATTCACTTGCATAGATGTTACAGATTCGGTGGCGTGGCATTGTGTTTCAGTCGAATTTATAAATGTCTTATATCTGCTTGCATGGATATTGTGGATTCGGTGGCATGGCGTTGTGTTTCAGTGGAATTTATAAACTCCTTCTATCCGCTTGCATGGATGTTGCGGATCCAGTGGCGTGACGTCATACTGTGGGTCATTAGCTACTTTGTGCAGGTAAATACTTGCACTCATCACTAACTTCTATGCTATTTTGCAGGTAGCTTGTGCTTGCTTCCGCTTCTTTCCACTTGCGTCGTAGATAGTATATTGTGCACACGACAGATCTCCTGCGGTGGTTTACAAGAGCTTGCATTTGTTGCTATATTCTCATAGATGGTATGCTAAGTGTACAGCGGGTCTTCTACCACCACTCATAGGTGCTTGCATCCGCTGCATATCTTTCTTCTCTAGTTGCAAATGACATGTTGAATGTGAAATGGGTGTCCTGTAGTGTCCCGTAGATATTTGAGTTTGCTACGCATCATTTGCTTCTTCTTGCAGAGGACAGTGTATTTGATTGATATTGAATTGTCGTTGAATTTGCTTGTGGAATATCACATGCTTGCTCATTTATCAATATTAAATGCAGGGTGTCACATTATTCGTTGTATGTTAAATCCTTCTACTTGTAGGGGATTGATTTGTTTTCTTGGAGTTGAACCATTATTGATGATAGTGATGTTATTGTGTTTCTTCATCCCTACCCCCTTGACAAATTCATTTTTTGAATGTGAGTTGTATTCACGTGGTCTTTTTCCATGCACATTAGATAATGAATTGTCGTATTCATTGCATATAATCCGTCACTAATTACAGGCGGATTAAAGAATTTGTTTGCAAGATAATTGGCATTAGCTACAAGCAAGCCAAATTCCCCATAAGTTCCTCAAAAATGCTATTGATAGATTATCATCTTCTTTGCATGTCGGCCATCACCATTTGTAGTGGACAATACATTTCTTTGGCGAGTTAGTTGACATTAACTCCTCTTGTTCATAGAATGATTAACAAGGGCATCATTTGAGTTTAATTAGTCATCGTCTGTAGATGACTATCACATAATATGCCCAATGTTAGTGTTCATTTGCACACTACTTATTGTTATCCATAAGCACTCACAAATTTCCCATAACTACTTGTAAGTGGGATGTTACATATGTCACAGGTTCTTTGTTATCTTTGGAGTTGATCTGCAACATGCATTATGCGTTGACCTTCAATGCTCATGAGAAATTAATGCATTTGTTTGTAAGTTGCATGCATCATTGGATGCATTAAACATATCATTGCATGTTGCACCGTGTACATTTACTTAGATTGCTTGTTGATTTGTATATCAATTGATGTAGTTGTCATGTTTGTTGAGGGTTCGCGATGCTGCTTGTAAACAAATTGACATCTCTTTGTTCATTCATTTATGAACAAATTATGTTCATTGAGAATTCAACATAAGTCCCTTGTTTGTTTGTTGATGTTCTTTTGAGTAATCAAGGTTACTTAGTGTTGTAATTTTCAGTATAATTGGGTATTTTAGAGTTTAAATTTCTGTGCGGTTCCCTGTGGTTCAATCTGTCATGTGTTGTTCAATTTTAGATTCCCCGTTCATCAAAAACTTCGGTAGCCTCCTGACGTCTCCCTCGTTTAGGGAAAATTCCAAGAGTTGAGCCTTTACGACACGCTAGAAAAAAGCATGCATGGTAGGTGTCGAATAACATCACGACCATAAATCTTCAATCCCACCACGCCAGAGAAATGCGTGTATAGGTTTTTGGGGTACCTATTTGAAATACACAATTCTTTTTCTCGTAGGCACTAAGGCATCTACAGGTACTTATATTTGTCCCCGCCACACTAGAGAAAAGCGTGTACAGGGCCTATCCGCCTCTCCGTAGGCGCCGCACCGGATTCTATCTCATTACACTAGAGAAAAGCGTGTATAGGTGATTTTCTGGTGAGCCGCAAACACCAAATGCGGGGTTTTGAGTTTAGAGAAAATTATACCATTGTGACGAGGTCGCGGCGATGATGTTGGGCAATGATGATGGCAAAAAATGCACAGCATTTCTCTCTTTTTTCATCATTTTTTCTTTATTGAATATATATATATATGTACCATATATATATATATATATATGTACCATATATATACATATATACCATATATATACATATGTACATACATACATATAGGAGGGAGATCAAGGGACGTTGGGAGTGGTTTGAATGAACGACAGATATTGCCCTTGATGGTGGACCGTTTACTGGGCATTTGAATGTCATAATGATATCAGAATTCATCGATCTTGGGCTCGTTGAATTCATCTCGTCGAGCCGCTCGATCCAACTATAAGAATGTCACGTTTGGTCATCAAATTTATAGTTTGAACATTCTAAATGTGCTTCGGGTCTTCAATTTGATCCTATTTGGGCTCGGATTGAGTCGAATTTGGTGTTGTTGGGTTCGTCTTTTTGAGACATTCAGTTCGACTATAAGTTTGCTGGAATCGGAGTTCGGATGGACCTAGATTAATTTTGGAAGCTTTCAACTCAATTTTGCCTCAAGATTCGTGCACGATCAAGACAAATTTTTTATGACATCAAGAAGAAAGGGAGGAGGAGTGCTTTGTGTGAGGTGCAGACGGGAGCGGGTTGAGAAGAGGAAATGGGATTTTTTTCGGATTTCCCTCCTAAAGGAGGGGATTTGGGATCTTTGATGATGAATCAGTTATGTATCCTGCCATTGAAACACATACTCTAAATTCCTTGTCACATCCCCAATGCTCGTCCTATATATATGTCCTATAATCTGCCATACAGTTGGTCGTTCTCTCCCAAACTTATTGAGAACCCATAAAGAGACATTTGCCAGAGATTTTTTTTTTTTTAATTTTAGTTTATTAAAGTACTCATAAGACATCAAATATATTTTTCTTTTTATATTAAATATAAACACTATAATTAAAAATAAAAAAAATTTAGGATCCCATACATGCCACAAGCTTTTCATGATTATTGTGCTTCTTTACACAAAATCCTATAAGTTCTTAAAATTTTTTAAAATTTTATGTATTTACTTATGAAATAGTATATCATCCATACAAATAAATTGATATTTAGGGCTTAAATTCAAAGGTTAAATAAACCGAATTACATTCGCGTGGATTTTAACCTAGAACGCATCTTTATCAATGATATACAAATTTATCCACGCAGCTTGTAAGTGGCTTTTGTCAATTGGCTAACAAATTTCTGTCGAAATATAATATTCACATGAACAAAAAAATAATGTCTTTATCACGTGACTAAAAAAAGTCAAGAAAATTAATCTATTTAAGCATACTTTTATGCATTTTGACTCAATTAGACATCCTGAGAAGTGCTGTGCTGGTTTATCCTATTTCACTCTGAAAAATAATAATTGATAGAGACCTCCGGTTTCGAGGTTCTGAACATTTGGAATTATTTTTATAATTAATCATAATATTAAAAAAATATAATTAATTTCACATACAAAGTGAGCTGTTGCATCTAATCTGTCAGAATTTTTAAATTTATTTTCAACTAACGTGTTATCAATTCAAGAACTTAATATATGATATTTAAAATTTTCGGATAAATTTAAAATAATAAGACAGGTGATATAAAATACATAATAGAATAACAAAATATTAAAATATTTTTATAAAGAAAATAAAATAAATATTATAAAAAATTGACATGTTTGAAAATTTGAAATCCACTCTTAAAAAAATTGATGAGATATGCTTATCCAATGGTTTCCCTAAATTTTACTTAAAAAAAAAAAAAAGTACGCGGACAAGCAAAAATCAGTCCTGGTTCAAAGTTCAGCACATACCTGGAGTACCAGAAGGGGAAAAGCAGAGATATCGTCTGTGTACTCAACCATAGGGATTAGCCGCTTCATCTCCATCGTCGGCGCAAAATCCCCAAAATCATCCACCGTCGAATTCGTCTCAGCGAAGACCAAAAGAACACCCTCAGCGTTACAGTCGATCTCCACCCTCCCATCCTCATCCTTAGCAAGCCGACCGGCCATCGGGTAGAAAGGCACCAGCGTCTTCGCCAGCGCGTCTTTAAGCTTTTGCGCATCAAAAAACCTATCACCCTCCATCTCCGGTCGCCGGTAGAAGTACACGCTCGGCGTGTGGAACCGCGGCACCACCAGATCTAGATTCGAGTTCCAAATCCTTCGCCGCGGCGTCTCAGCCCCCGGCTTCACCATCGCTGTCTCCCGTACGTTAATAATCATCTCCGCCGTCTCCTGCTCGATCGATCAATCGAAAGAAATCAAACTCCGATGGCGATGAGCTGACCGAATTAAAGGTGAAAATTAAGTGGTCATAATGGAAGAAAGTACCTCAAATCTGAGAAGAGAAGACTAAATTTCCGTATATACAACCAGAAATCAAATGGGAATAGGAAGAACAGAAATAGATTAGGTAGAATAGACAGAGAGCAGGAGATTTAAAGAGAGAGAGAGAGAGAGAGTGAAGAACAGCGGACGTTGGGGTTGGTGAGCTGATGCACGTTCTCAGCGGTCGCCCTTTTTATAATGCATCGGGCGGCGATGGTGGTGGCAGTGTGCTGGGGGGTTCTTTCTGAAAAGTATCAGGTGAAAATTTCAGAAATTCACTAGTATTTTTATTATTTATATATTTCCCCGTCTAGGTCAAATTTGAACATTCACGATAAAATTTAAATAATTTATTTATTTGAATGAGGTGGATTGACGGGCCAATCCTTTTTAAAATTTTAATAAGTCTATGTATAATAGATATATATTCATAAATTTCTATCATTTGGTGTTAATGATAAAAAAAATTAATTTATGCTCTCTTTAGATAATAAAATTAATTCGTGTGCTTCTTTAAAATTTTTTTAACATTGCCACTATATGCACATAAATCTAGTACATAAAAATAAAATAAAAGCTCCTCATAAATTTGGGTAAAATTACACATCATTTATTTATAAAGAACAAAAATATATGTATAAATAATGATATGCTCAGGTAAAAGTTTAAATATCATTATTTGATTATATATGAATTATAAAATAGCTATAACTATCTCTCTCTCTCTCTCTCTCTCTATATATATATATATATATATATATATATATATATATATATATATATATATTGTTTTATATAATTTTTAAAAATATTGTATTATTATAAAATAGCACCAATTGTTTAAAAATTATATTAAAATTACTTATATAAAACTATATAAATATTTATGATAATTGCCTTTTTTTTTCAATTTTTATGAATGATTCTACACCATAATGGCATTGAGGAATAGTGAAATTGGATCGGAGATTAAGGATATAACAACAATAACTCAATTTTCTCAAGCTTTTAAAGTGATATAGATATTGGTCTTAAGGTTAGAGGGCTAGATTTCAATATGCAATTTCACCATGGATGCTTCATTGGAACTTAATTGATCTTAAGCTTAAAGACTAAGGGAAATTAGGGATGGGGAAGGCTAAGGGATGATTGCTGGAGCTATTGGTAGTGAGGAAAGTGTAACTAGTGCAACCAATTTTAGCTGAGGAAAGAGCTATTTATATGTCGATCTCAGGGTGTTTTTCCACTTATTTCAATGGTAGCCAACATAAATTCAGCTCGTTGGTTGTTAGGGACAATTCAGTGAAAGGTTGTTAGGTGTCTTGGAGCATTCTAGCATAGTTAAAAATAGTTGGCCATGATGTTAGGATTATACCCATATTGCCACCTTGGTTATCTATGGCCTCCTGATGAAATAATCAGTGATTAGCTACCCTTAGAGCCAAGGGAAGGTGGAGATCTCCTCGAGGAAGTTGGATAGAGCTAGCCTTTCTTAAGGAAAGAGTGCATCTAGCTTAACTTTGAGGTTAGGCTCATGTAATTAGCTTGGGGTTGGTCTTTTCAACCTTTGTAGTAGCCCAATGGGGTTGGGCTGACCTAGGAAGCATGCTTAGGGTATAAGCAGGGGTTAGACTAAATTTGATTTAATTTAGAGTTGTTTTACTATTGTTTATCCTAAGGAGCCAAGGGTAGGTATCCCTTAAGGATATTTTAGTACTTTGGCCACCCATGGTTCAATGGGCTTGACCATGGGTTAGGTATGTTCCTAAGTGTCTCCAGGATGGGTTAGAGTCATTTGGAACCAAGGCCAAAACGAATAGGTTGGGTTCTGATGCTTGGACTCAAAATTTAGGGTTTAAGATTTTTAAGTAAAATATGGGTTGACCAAGGTCAAAGGAGATTGGATATGGGTTAACCATGTACCCAAGTGATCCTAATTTGAGTTAGGTTAACTTAAACTTAAAGCCATTATCAATTTATTAGGTTTTGACATTTGAATTTGTTTTAGTATTCTTTTAATGAGTTGGTTAAACTAAGGTAAACTATTTTCGAAGCACTAGGTCAATCATGAGCCAAAATATTCTTAATATGGGTTCAGAGCACTTAGAATCAAAGCCAATGTCATTAGGTCAAGTTTAAACATTTAGGTTTTGATTTAAAGTATTTAGGGTAAGGGGTTGACTTTGGTCAAACCCCTTTAACATTCGGTCAAAGTTGTAGACTAAGACTCTTTAACCTATAGAGTGGATCAAAGGACGAGTCCTAGGATCATGAGCCACCTAATATAGATCCAAGGGTTGAGGGTATTTTGATAATTTTAAGTATTTTAGGGTTTAACCTAGGGTTTCCCTGGTAGGGTTAACTACCTATCAAGGGAGACTAGTGTAATATATATAGTCTGAAATTTAGATAATTTTTTATTAATGATTGTTAATTTTAAATTAATTTATAATTATGAGACCTAAAATTTTTTTAGGATTATAAGTAACCAAGGTTTGAGGTCTAAGAAATAAAAATCCAAGTTATTGAAAATGTTTTGTTGGCACCGCAGTGTCATGGTATTCAGCTCCCCAGCTGTAAGCACTTAGTTTTTTGGATGAAAAATAGGTTTGGGCATATTCCATGATGTCAGGTCTCAAGTGAGGATATTCTGGTAAAATCTAGAAGATGCTTTGAGAGTACTGCGATGCTATAAAAGTGAGCGCTGAGGTGCTAAAAAAGTGAGCGTTATGGTGCTAAGTCAGAATAGTGGATTTAAAATATTAAATATTTGAAATCATTTGCTAAACTCATATTCACCCAGCCTTGTTAGAGAAGAAGAGAGGAGGAGGAGAAGAGAAAAGAGAGAGAGAGAGAGAGAGAGAGAGAGAGAGAGAGAGAGAGGATTTAGAGGATGAAACTCAGGATTCATTCGACGGGTCTGTTCAAAAAAATTATAGAGCTCGAGGTAGACTTCTAAATCCCTATCTTTGATTTTAATTTAAGTTTATAAAAAGATATGAATGGAAATATATTTTCCTAAGGTTTTACAAAGTTTTTATCATGTAATTTTTAATATGCTATTGCACTTCTTATTATGAACATTTTGGTTATATGAAACTGAGTTTTTAACAATTGATTTTTCCTACATGAATTTTTAAGTATATTACTAAATTGAGATCTTTTTTGACAAATGCAATACTTATATAAAAGTCTTATAATATTCTTTTGAATGTTCCTCTAAAGTTAGAATTTGAAAAGATAAAGTTCAGTGAGTATTCTGTTTTACAAATAATGTGGCTTTTACTAGCAATTCATGCATTTTTTGGATATTGCATTGGATATCTTAATTAATCACTATTACATTACATTTGCATTCTACATAACATGACATTAGAGATGTTTTGAAATATGAAAATGTGCGCTCTTTATTATATTATTAGGCTCATAAATATCCTCTTCTAGCCTCATTTGCTTGATGCAGATGTTGGAGGGATTCTGGCCCCACTTATTGAAAGTATGTGTGAGAGATTAAGTAATATTGTAAGTACTCTTAGGAGTTTCAATATTGGACACGACCCGAAAATCTGACTCGGACATGACCTGGAAAATTTCAGGTTTGGGTCGACCCTGTTAGCTAACGGGTCGGGTTAGGGTTCAAATATTCGACCCTTTTGAGTTTCGGGTCGTGTTCGGGTCAACCCAACAACCCAATTTTGACCAGTTTTAACCTGATTTATACATTAAGGATTTATATTACGGAGGCAGGCCACACGTTTCGTTATGCGGCTTTCGAGTTGAGCCTTTCCTCTTCTTTATTTTGCACTTTTGCTCCGTTCCCTTACTTAGGGTTCCGTTAGCATTCTTCCATTCTTCGTGATTGAGTATGGGTTTTAGGTTCGATTTCTCTGATCACTGGTGAAGAATTCAAGTCTCCTTCTCTCCACTCTTAATCTGTCGAGTCCAAAAATCAAGTCTCCTTCATGTATCTAATAGATTACGGGTCGGGTCGTGTTGACTTGAACCCAAACCGGGTTGGGTTCGGGTTAGAAAAACTGACCCAAAACCTAAATCGGGTTGGGTCAAAATATGCCAAGTCCAAGTTAGGTTCGACCCGAACATGACCCATTGACACGAATTAACACTCCTAAGTACTCTTCTAGCCACATTTGTCTGATGTAGATGTGGGAGGTAAAGAGAGGCATAAGTGAAAGGAGAGCTATAAGCATGCATAAAGATATGTGCATTATAATCAATACATTTTATAGATTATTATTTTAATGAATTAAATTTAAGAAATATTCTGAATTATGCATTAGTGAACTCTAAACCTTTGTATGAATTCAATTGGTAAAGTAAAAGTGGTATGCAAGTGAACATATGAGAATAAGCATTTTGTATTGCATTTGGAGACTTCTGTGAAAGTGGTTATGTGCTTATGAAAGTATAAGTACTAACTTTGAGATCAGCTATATATTGAACCTCTAGTAAATTCAAGTTTGCTTATACTTTAGTTATTTTGCAATTCTTAATGTTTTCCTTCAATTAATTATTTTTAAATATTTACATTGGACATCGATGCCTGTAAGGGTGAAGGAGGGAGCCTATTAGACTAGTTGAGCTCACTCTATTACTTTTAAATATTTCAGGCAAAATAAAAGGTCTGGTGGAGTATATCAGGTTTAGAAGAGGGTTCTCTAAGCTTAGAGTATAAGGTATTGATTTTATGATCCAATTTTATTAATTATGATGTATAGAATTAGAAGTTGACTGGATTATGTATTTATATTTTGATGAAATTAATATTAATTATACTGCTTTTATATTTTGGAAATTAGTAGCTCTGGTTTTTTGTTATTGGTGGATGAATAAATAAATTATAGGCTTAAGTAAATCCAATCATTCCCATAGATCCTAGGGCATTATAACTAGTGAGTGTCCTAAGGTCTCTATGAGATTTTTAGGTTGATCCAGAGTTGAATGGGCCATAAATAATCAAATCAAGCCCATGGGGCCCATCTAAGGGTTCATTTGGATTTTTAATATTGGATTGACTTCATCCTTACATAAATGGGATTTTGAATAGTCAAAAGTGTTTCCAAAAGGGCTTAAGCTGGCTAGGTTAATCTTCCTAAGGGTCTTAGACACCACTTAAGGAAAATTAGGGTTAATTTAGCCTGAGGGTTTCAAGGATCCCATTAAGAAAGCTATCTTAGGGCTTTGGATTTTTTTAAAGCTAATCAAAAATAAATTCTTAGGAGTCCACCTAAGAGGATCTTATGGGGAAGAACCTATACTAAAGAAGGAAACATAAGTGATAAGTTTAGAATCAAAAGACTGAAGTCAACCTCATTAAAAATAAGGCCAAAAAAGGAGGGTGAGGAAAAATATCACACCTCTTAAATCTATCTTAGTACGCTCCAATTTCTTCTCTTAAAAAAGGTTAAATATTACCCTATGTAAGTATATTTCATTCCCTCTTTCATACTCAAATGCATCTCTATTAAAAGTGCCAAGCCATCCTTCATAGGTCGAGTTATAGGGAACTCTTAATTCTTTTTATAGGCTTTAGTTCCTTTTATTAAAAGTGGTTAAACACTAGCATGTGTAGATATATTACATTCTCCATTATAGGATCTACAGCATAATTACCAAGTGTAGTAATATAATAGCTTGTATTTTGACCCAAAATAAAAAAAAAATTTAGAAGCTATTATAAGCCAAATTTGAAAATCATCTTCGCCATAAGATAGATATTATAGTGTTTTAATTATAATAATTTTTTCATAATTTTTTAGCATGGGTGCAAATTCTTAAGAAATTGACACCAACCAATACAAGTGGGGATTTGGGGCCAAGCAGTGTCTATTTTGCAAACTAATTTCACCAGTATTTTCTAAATAAAATAAGCTAATTTATGAATATTTTTTTAAAATTTTTTAAGTCCTACAAGAATTTATATGAATTTATATTGACAATTGATTAAATTATATATTTAAATAATATTATATAATCCTAAATATCTAATTCCATTAATTGAAAAAGCATTAAATCTTATTTTCCCTCTTCAGTTTCAGCTAATAGAGAAGGTTTAGGGAAAAATAAAAGAGAAAGAGAGGAGAGAGAAAAAGAAATTTAGGATTTGATAGTCGCGAAGCGATTTTACTAGTTGATCATGTTGGGAAATTTACTTATTTTGTTATAAACAACATTTAACTTATTTTTTATTTCAATAATTTTATATTTTAATATTTTTTTTTATCAAATTTGTATATCCATTATCAAAAAATAAGGATAATTTTGTATTGGTAAAACTTTCACCACATAACTTTTAGTATGTAATAAATCTCATCAATATGAGCATTTTGATAGGAATATATTAAATTTTATCGGTTAAATTGAAAGATATAATTTTTTGAAGTAAATGCATAGTATGTAAATTTTATAGATTTCTCTATATTTATACTTTTCTGCATTTCGTACATGATATTGACTTACATTGCATAGAAAAAAAGATAACAATTTCATGTAGATAAAGAAGGCTAGCATTTTACACTATAATGAATATGAGTTGGCTCTTAAAATATAATACCCTTCGTAGGAGGGTGAGCCGATGGGCTTTCCTTTAAATAAAAGATTGATGTGTTGTAATACTAGTTATAGCTATAACTGATTGACTAAATTACGCTGATGAATAGAGGGTGACAACTCTTAAATAATTATTGAAAGTCACCTATAAAAATTGACAGATTGAGAGCTATGATAGATAACAGAAGCACAGAAGAAAATACCATATTAATACTAAATGTTATGTCTTTCTTTTCATAATTATGCTCATGATGATATTTAGTTGATATTATATTAAACTGATTGATAGCATATTAAACTGATTGACAGATTGATATCTCATACTAGTATTAATATTGATACAACATAGCACAACATACTGATATGATTCATTAGGTGATAATACTCTTTACCGCATGTCCTTTGACTTCATTAAACATGTTGATTTTATTTTTAAATTTTAGAGATTTTTATTACTTATATAAAATGATGATTGATATTGACTATAATTGAACATACATATTGATTCTTTTACCTTATTTTGAAAGCAATTGTAGAGTTTTAGTTTCTTGCTGGGCTTTTTAGCTCAGTATGTGAATTTTAATAATTTTAGGTCAGAATCATAAGCAGATATACTGATAAATATCTTTAAGTTCTTCTTTAGATTTTGTTATGTATTTTTTTATTCTTTTATAATTGGGAGCTTGTGATAGATTAGTGATTGTAGTGATCTCTTAGTTAATGTAAATGACATTTTGATGAATGAATAATAAAATATCTTGATGCATTTAATTTTAGTTATTTTCATTGATTTTCATTTATATTAATGATTTTTAAAAGCTCTGGTATATTCTTAAAATGATAAATGGATAATTCTTCTAAATTTGATTATGGGGTGCTATAAATTAGTATCAAAGCTGTTATTGGAAGAATAGAAATGTAACCATAGCTATAGGAATTAATTTATGAGTGGGGTAGAAGTCGGGTAGTATAGATTTTCATTTTTGCATTTGATTGATTACTTTGTATATGTATGTATGTTGAGTTTATGAATTAATTGATTAGGAAAGAGGATTTTATCAGTAGATAGATGGAGCCTACCGATCAGGATACATAAAATGGATAGAGTAGTAGCAGCTCGAGTGAGTTCTGATAGTTTGATGCAACTAGCTAGCATGCTTGCACAAGCGATGAGTGATGCTCAGAGTAGACATGTGCAATACAATGAATCAGAAGAGGACATACATCTATAGATGTTCCATGCATAAATTAAAACTCCCGTTGTTCAAAGGAGCTATAGATACACATGTACCAGAGGACATGTTATTGAGGATAGAGAAGATATTTGACAATATGTAGTGCATAGAGAATCAAAAAGTACTACTTATATTGTTCATATTTGAAGGAGAAGCTAACAAATAATTGATTGAACATCAAAGAGAGAAATTCAAGGAAAGACGAATGTAGAGATTACCTAGATAGAGTTTGTGGTTGTCTTCAGAGATTGATTTGTACCTCCATTAACCAAGCAATAAATATAGGAGGCTTTTATGAGATTAGATCAAGGAAACATGATAGTGATGCAGTATGAGGCAGAGTTTACTGCACTGGCCAGGAATGCACCTCAACAAGTTAGTACTGCTGAAAAAATATTATAAGTTTTTGAGAGGATTGAAGGATGATTTGAGGCATCCACTTATACCGCTGAGAATTCAAGAGTTTTTAAAGCTTATTGAGAGAGCGAGATTAGTGGAGAATAACTTAGCTATTCCATTATTCAGACATGATATGAGCAAGAAGAGATTATGAGATGACATAACTAGGAGGGAGAGCAGTGAAAAGAGAGGTATATTTTCAAACAACATAAGAAGATCTGCATCTGAGTCCAGTGTAGGTGTACTGGTGTCACAACCCAACCGGATCAAGATAGGTCCTATTATGTTGAGCTGTGACAGAAAAATCCCAAAATATAGTTTCGAAATTATTTCAAATTTTCTACCAATATTCATTGAAATAAACTATAGACTATATAGCTACTAAAACATCCAAATATGAAAAATAACTCATCCACCAAGTTTCTTTCATTTCATCAAAATAAATATCTACACTATAGTACAAAGCTACAGACAATAGCTACATAACTAAAAATTTAACTAGTCATGACTGTACAAAAATCAAAATAAAAAATACCTATGATCTTAGATCTGATCTTGAACTACTAGTCCACAATCTCTTTCCCCTTTTAAGATCCTAAAAATCAAAAGCAAAATCATAGTGAGCTACAACAGCTCAGCAAGCCACACAAACTAATCTAACTTTTAAAATATTATTTTATCAAATATTTTATTAAAGATTTAAAATGGTTAAATGTAATTTAAATAAATCACTATACTGAGAGATATAATAAATACATAATAGTTGCTCTTTGATCTAAATAATAATACTGAATAAGTAAATAAATTGAAATTTATATCATAGCGTAGTTTAGATCACATTTCTCGAACCCAAATAGAACTTTAAAGGATTCTGGCCCCTTATGACTCCCTTCTTGTTTGTGCTTATAGCATCAGAATATAGCACATATCCTGGTCTCATATGGAATCTCAAAAGATTCTAGCCCCTTATAGCTCCCAGCAATTCCTTGACACAAACAGAATCTCAAAAGATTCTAGCCCCTTATGGCTCCCAACAGATATAATTTAATCATATATGCATATATATCATCACATTATAGCAATTAAAGAGTAATTAAACCTGTATCAAAATTGCACAGTGTTGTATAACGGTAGATAACAGAAAATTCTACTAGGTAAAAATGCATATTTTTAGAAAATTATCAAATTACTAGGAATTGTATAAAATAATATTTTAAGATTTTTATTGTACTATAGTACTATTTTTCAACATCTAGATAATTTTCTATTCAATAAAAACCCCATAAATTTTAAAACCCCAATTATAAAATTTTTAGAAAATATTTAAAATATGCATAATCATAATCTCTATAACATATAAAAAGTTATGTGATGAAAGTTTTACCTGTACAAAGTTATCCGCATTTTTCTCTAATGGATACAAAATTTTAATAAAAAAATTTGCTAAAAATTGTGCATTTTTGAAAATTGAGATGGGCATAACGTGACTTACCTTGAGACAAACAAGTTTCCAACTGAGCCGATTGACGAAAATGGCTCTAAGACCTCCAAAATCAGAATTTTCCCTCTCTCTCCCCTCTCATTCTCCCTTAATTCCTTAAGCAAAGTCTCTGTTTGGAGATTTGGAGAAACGAAATAGTTATTGGCATTTAATAAAGTATTATGGCTTTAGATATTTTCTAAATTTTTAATTAAATAATATATAATAATTAATTTTTAGTAGAAAATTGATAAAAATTCTTTTAGGGATCGTAAAAATTATAAAAAAATATTCATAAATTAAATCATTTTATTTAAAAAATTTTGGTTAAATCAGTTTGCAAAACAGTCACCTAACAGTCCTAAAAATCTCACTTGTACTGATAGGTGCCAATTTCTTTAAAAATTTTGACAGTGCTAAAAAATTATAAAAAAATAGGACAATTAAAGCACTTCACTAAAAATATTTTGGTGAAGATGATTTATGATTTGGAGTTATAATGACTCCTGAAATAATTATAGAGTGTTCTAGATCAAAAATTCTTAAAAGAAAATTAAGGGCTTTCACAATCTACTCACTATAAGAAAAAATCGTCCTCAATATTTTTAAACAAGAATGAGTCAGAATAAGCTTGGATACAGCTGCCTCATGCAGATTCCTTCTCCCAAGTAGCCTCTCTGGCGGTCCTATGCTTTTATTGCACATTAACCATAAGAATCTATTTGCTTCTTAATTTTCTAACATTATATGCCAAAATTCTTTCAGGTTCTTCTTTGTACTGCAGATTTGGATGATCCTTAATATCATCAGTAGATAATCTCTTTCCAGAATCAGACACCCATTTTTATAAAAAATATACATGAAAAATATTGTGTATATCAGACACGTGATCAAGTAATAATAACATGTAAGCAGAACTATCAATCAGCTCAATGATCCCAAAAGGTCTAATGTACCTTGGACTGAGCTTATTGATTCCCCCAAATCTACTAACACCTTTCATAGGGCTGACTTTGACATAAACCAGGTCACCATTCTGAAACTCAACTAACCTATATTTTTTATTATAGTACTTCTTCTACCTATCCTGTGCAGATTTTAACCTTTCTCTTATCAAAAGGATCTTTATTGTAGTATCATCCATAAAGGATGAACCTATCACCTGTCTATCTCCCACCTCTATCAAAGTCAAAGGAGTCCTATATTTCCTGCTATATAGAGTTTCATAAGGAGTCATACCTATGCTGGACTAATAACTATTATTATATACAAATCTATCAACAGGATATGATCTTCCCAACTACCCCTAAACTTTAAAATACATAACCTTAGAAGATTCTCCAGTACCTGAATAGTCCTTTCAGACTGTCCATCTATTTGTAGATGAAAATCCATACTGAAGTGCAACTTCGTACCCAGTCACTATTGAATACATCTCCATAATTTAGAGGTAAACCTACATCCTAATCAGATACAATCACCTTCGACACACCGTGCAATCTGATAATATCTTTAACATAGATCTGTGCTAACCTGTCCACTGGATTTATCTGTCGAATCAGAATGAAATGGGTAAATTTTATTAGTTGATCGATAACAACTCAAATAACATCACGCCCCTACCTCGATCTGGGAAAACTTATAGCAAAATTCATCGTTACCTCTTCCCATTTCCACCCTGAAATATGTAACAACTGTAGAAGATCTCCTTGTCACTGATGCTCTACCTTCACTAGCTGATAGGCCTCACACTTCAATATAAACACCGTTATATCCTTCTTCAATCTAGACCACCAAAATATGCCCTTCAAATCTCTACACATCTTGCTACTTCCTAGATGAATAGTATAGCTTGAATAATGAGCCTCATGTAGAATCTCCTACCTTATATCTCCAAAAATAGGAACCCAAAGTCTATCCTTATAGAAAATAACACCAAAATTAGAAACTCGTAGTTCAGATTTGTTACCAGATATAATCTGATCAATTAACTTCGGATATTCTGCATCAAATTTTTGAGCTTTATGAATCTTTTCTTTTAAAGAAGGCTAAATGATAATCTGAGTCATTAAACCAGAATCCCAATTAGTAGAAGAAATCACCTCCAATTGTAATCTCTTCATATATCGTGTCAAATACTCATCAGAAGTGAGCTGCATACATGATAATCCAGTAGACTTCCTGTTTAAAGCATCTGCCACCATATTAGCCTTACCAAACTGATACTGAATAATTAAATCATAGTCCTTGATCAACTCAAGCCACCTCCTTTGCCTCATATTCAGATTTTTCTGAGTAAATATTTATTTCAGACTCTAGTGATCAGTGAAAATCTCACACCTGACACCGTATAAATAATGCCGCCAAATCTTCAAAGTAAATACAACAGCAGCCAGCTCTAGATCATGCGTCGGATAATTCCTTTCATGTGACTTCAATTATCTTGAAGCATAAACTATCACGTGATAATGCTGCATCAAAACACACCCCAAACCTCTCAGTGAAGCATCACTAAATATCTAAAATCCTTCTATACCAGACTAGAGACAAAATTAGAGCAGAAGTCAAACAATCTTTCAATATCTAAAAACTAGCCTTGCACTCTAGTGTCCAGATAAAAGCTACTAACTTCTGAGTTAGTCTCCTAAGAGATGCAGAAATATGAGAAAATCTCTTCACAAACTTCTTGTAATATCCAGCCATACCCAAGAAACTGCATATCTCAAACACAATAGTAGGTCTCGATCAATTAGTAACTGCCTGAACTTTTTGGGGATGAACATAGATACCATCACCCCTCATACATGTCCCAAAAAAGAAATACTCTTTAGCTAAAACTCATATTTAGAGAATTTGGCATATAACTAATATTGCCTCAAAGTCTCAAATATACTTCTCAAATGTCTAGCATGATTTTCCTTAGTAGTAGAATATACCAAAATATTGTCTATGAAAATAATTACAAACTGATCAAGATAATCTCTAAATACTCTATTCATCATATTCATAAAGACAGCTAGTGCATTCGTCACCTCAGATGGCATGACCAAAAACTTGTGTCCGTACCGAGTACTGAAAGCTGTCTTCATCACACAAACCTCTCTCATCTTCACCTAATAGTAACTAGATCACAAATCAATCTTTGAAAATACAGAAGATCTAGCAAGCTGATCAAATAGATCATTAATCCTTAGTAGTGGATACTTGTTCTTGATACTAAATTTGCTTAACTCTCTATAGTCAATACACATACGCATGGTATCATCTTTTTGTTAACAAATAGAATAGGTACTCCCAGGGAGACACACTAGATGAATAAATCCCCCATCAACCAACTCTTGAAGCTGAACCTTCAACTCTTGAAGCTCCTTAGATGTCATTCTATATTGAGCTTTAGATATCGGGGCTGTACCTAAAAATATATCAATACAGAACTCTAAGTCTCTGTCTGGAGGTAAACTGACTAACTCATCAAGAAATATATTTAAAAAATCTCGTACTACCAGGATATCAGAAAGAGAATCAACATCTATACTCTTATCCTAAATTGATGCCAAAAATACCATGCAATCTTTCTTCCACAATCTAACTGCTTCCAACAGACATATCAAACTTGATAAAATACCTCTAACTCCCTGGAATACATAACTTTCACTATCTATAAATAATTTAACTCGATTCCTTAAGCAATCAATCTAAGCCCCAAACTGACTCAAACAATTCATACTCAAGATAATATTATATGAGAAAATAAGTAAAAAATTAAACTAAATTTCCGCTTCTTATAAAAAATCTCAATATTACAAAAATAGAATCTACTACCTATCTCCAGCTAGCAAAATAACAAAAAGATAAATAGGCACTGCAATTGAAGCCTAGTATAGTGAATCGAAGAAATGCTCGAAAATAAAGGAATGACTAGCTCCAAAATTGAATAAAATATGACATAGATGCTCATAAATATAAACTATACCTGTCATAATATTTAGAGTATTATGAGCCTTCTGCTGAGTCAACCTGTATACACATGGCTGAATTAGATCTAAAGCAATAGAACTACTAAGCTCTCTCTGACTATTGCTAGATGGCCTCCTTACCACTAAACTTGAACCACCAGCTCTACCAAATGATCCCTCATAAAAAGTATAGAGAGGAACTACCCTCAGTCTCCCTATCGTTCTGACAAAAGCTCTTAGATATAGACTCAAAACATCGATCAAATCCTGCATGTGGACACTCTACTACCCAATGCCCTATTTACCACATCTGAAGCACTATCCAGTCATCCTATAGCATTGACCAAAATGGCGTTAATCACAACTCTAGCACACATGTGCCCCACTAATAGAACCAGAACTAGCTATGCTGCTACTATTAGAAATTGCTATAAATGTTGACTGTCCACCTCTTCTGGAATCTCCAGGTGTAAATATGCTCTTCTTTCTAGAAAAGCCACTACTAAAAGTCTCACCACAGAACCTCTTCCTACTAGTATTCCACCGCTGTTGAGTAGCCATCAAGTTGTTCTCTATCAAACGAGCTCTCTCCATAAGCTAAGAGAAATAAAAAATGGGAAATGGCACCAGAGGCTGTCATAGACTATCCTGAAATCCTCTTAGAAACCTGTAGCACTTTTCCACATGAGTGCTAACCAATTATGAAGCATACCTAGCTAAAGCAGTGAACTCTACATTGTACTGCATAATTCTTCTGCTCTCTTGAACCAACCTCAAAAAAGTCTCCTACATTTACTATCGTGCAAAAGGTGGTGCAAACCAGGCTCTAAACACATCAGAGAACTTCTCTCAGGCAATTAAAGAGTTCAATCTCCCTTGAAATATTTTCTCATGCTGGCCCATCCACCAGTGCTCTATCTTGCCATCTAATAGAAAGACTGCTAATGGTACCTTCTTCTCAGGAGGACACTGCATACCATCAAATATCTTTTTTAGCCTACTCAACCAGTCTTTTTCTGCTCCAGGCTCAACAGTACCCTCGAATCTTAGAGGCTTCAATCTCAAAAATATCTATAGATGTTTGTCTACCTCTTTAGATCTAATAATAGGAATCACGCTCTATGCCTCATCCATCATCTATGCTATCAAAGTGGAAAAGTGTGAAATTGTATCAAAACTAACTATTGGAGTAGCACTATATACAAGAGTTGCTTGACTAGTACTCTGTCCATATGTCATATCTGAGTTTGGTGAATCTATGATCACATAGAATATATAACTGAGCATACATGCACATGAAACAAAAATAATGAACACCTAGACAGACTTGAAACTACCCCACTAAACTTATAAATAGATTCCTATAGCTCTGTTTTATGATTTAATTTCAAAATTATTACTCTAATACCACAAAAGCTTGACACAACCTAACCCGATCAGGACATGCCCTATCGTGTTGAGCTGTGATAGGCAAATCCCAAGATCTAGTTTTAAAATTATTTCATATTTTTTACCAATATTTATGAAATAAATTGCATAATAAAGAGCTACTAAAACATCCAAATATAAAAAATAACCCATCCACCAGGTTTTTTTTCATTTCATCAAAATAAATATCTACACTATAATATATGGCTATATGTAAGAGCTACATAACTATAAATTTAACTAATCATAATTATATAAAATTTATAATAATAAAATACCTATGATCTTATATCTGATCCTGAATTGCAAGTCCACAATCTCTTTCCCCTTCTAAGATCCTAAAAATCATAAGTAAAACCACAGTAAGCTATAACAATTCAGCTAGTCACACAAACCAATTTAAATTTTTAAATATTCTTTTTTTAAATATTTTATTGAAGATTTAAAAGTAATTAAATATAATTTAAATAAATCATTATACTAAGAGATGTAATAAATGCATAATAGTTATTTCTTGATTTAAATAAGAATACTGAATTACTAAATAAATTAAAATTTATATCACAAAATAGTTCAGATCACATTTCCCAGACCCGCACAAAACCTCAAAGGATTCTGGCTCTTTATGACTCTTTTTATTCGTGCTTATAGTACTAGAATATATCACATATGCCAGTCTCAAATAAAATCTCAAAGGATTCTAGCCCCTTATAGCTCCCAGTAATTCCCTGACACATATATAATCTTAGAGGATTCTGATCCCTTATGGTTCCTAATATATATAATTTAATCATATATACACACATATCATCACATTATAGCAATTAAAGAGTAATTAAATATGTATCAAAATTACACAATATTGTATAACGGTAGACAACAGAAAATTCTACTAGACAAAAATGCATATTTTTAAAAAAGTATCAAATTATCAGGGATTGTACAAAATAATATTTTAAGACTTTTATTGTACCACATGACTATTTTTTAATATCTATATAATTTTTTATTTAATAAAATCTTAAAAAATGTTAAGACTCCCCTTGTAAAGTTTTTAGAAAATATTCAAAATGTGCATAATCATAATCTCTATAACATATAAAAAGTTACGCAATGAAAGTTTTGCCTATGTAAAGTTATCCTTATTTTTGGCTAACTGATATAAAATTTTAATCAAAAAGTTTGCTAAAAATTGAGCATTTTTGAAATTTGAGATTTGCATAACGTGACTTACCTCGAGACAAATAAGTTTCCTAACTGGGCCGATGGACGAAAACGGCTTTAAAACCTCCAAAATAAAAAATTTCCCTCTCTATCCCCTCTCATTTTCCCTTAATTCCTTAAGCAAAGTCTCTGTTTGGAGATTTGGAGAAACAAAATAGTTATTAGCATTTAATAAAGTATTATGGCTTTAGTTATTTACTAATTTTTTAATTAAATAATATATAACAATTAATTTTTAGTAAAAAAATTATAAAAAATCTTTTAGGTATTCCAAAAGTTATAAAAAAATATTTATAAATTAACTCATTTTATTTAGAAAATTTTGGTAAAATCGGATTACAAAACGGACACCTGACGGTCCCAAAAATCACACTTATATTGATAGATGCCAATTTCTTAAAAAAATTTAATAGTGCTAAAAAATTATGAAAAAATAGGGTAATGAAAGTACTACACTAAAAATATTCTAACGAAGATGATTTGTGATTTAGAGTTATAATGACTCCTGAAATAATTATAGACTGTTCTAGGTTAAAAATTCTTAAAAGAAAACTAAGGGCTTTCACAACTTGAGTGTACCCAATGTCATAAGAAACATAATAGACCGCATTTTTTACTAACTGGATAGTATTTTATATGTGGGCAGCGAGGGCACCGAATGGCTGATTGGCCACTACAACGATAAGAGTCAAAATCAAGATTTAGAGGGGAGCAAGCTAGATAAAGCTATAGATAAAGGGCCATGGGATCTAGAGAATACAATGAAGGGTCTATAAGTAGGATAGATGGAAGAATGGTACTTGAAAGTCAAAAAGAATTTGTACAGTCAGTTACACCAATACTGTCACCTGTAAGACCTAAAGTTTACAGTTTAGTCCAGCAAGATAATTTTGTATTAGTAAAACTTTTACCTCATAATTTTTGGTATGTGAAAGATCTCATTAATTTAAATATTTTGACAGGAATATATAGAATTTTTATCGATCAAATTAAAAAATATGATTTTTTTGGAAGTAAATACATAGTATATAATTTTGATAGATTTCTTTGTATTTATACATTTTTGTATTTCATACATGATATTGAATTACATTACATATAGAAAAGATAACACATACATAAGGAAGGCTGACATTTAACATTATAATGAATACAGGTTGGCTCTTAAAATATAATACCCTACATAAGAGGGTGAGCCATGAGCTTTTCTTTAAATAAAAGGTTGGTGGTGTAATCTTAGTTGTAGCCTATAACTGATTGACTGAATTACGTCGACGGGTAGAAAGTGATGACTATTAAACGATTATTAAAAGTCACATGTGAAAGTTAATAGATTGAGAGCTATGATAGATAATAGATATACAGAAGAAAACACTACATTAATATTGAATGTCATTCCTTGCTTTTCATAATTATATTCATGATGAAATTTACCTGATAATACATTAAACTGATTGATATGATCCTGGTTACAGCCTTTAATTGATTGATTGAGTTATGTCGACGGATAGAGGGTGAAGACTCTTAAATAATTATTGAAAGCTACTTATGAATTAATTTAAGATAACTAACTATGTTGATAAGATAAAGACTGATGACCAACCGATCGATAGTTGGGGTTAAATTAAAGACTGATGAGCAATTGGGTAACAATTAAGATGGAAAGATTAAAACACCACATTAAAGTTGAATGTTTTGCCTTACTCTTTATAATTACATTCATGATTGCATTGACATAATATTATATGAATTAATTGATATATGTAACTTATATGAAATTGATTGAATAAGCATTGATACTGATATAACATAACATGGTATACCAGTGATAAGTGTAAATAATATGTTACTTTATATGTTATATTTTAAATAAAAATATATTGTTTAATTCATATTGTGCAGAAAAAAATATAGAAAGGGCATAAAATTCTAAGTTTCATATAGCTCTGTAGCGTTGGAACAAACAAAACCATAATACCATCAAAGATACCACCGAAAGCACTAGAATATCAACATTATAGTGCAAACTTCTCTGTCGAACAATATTGTGGTGTTAAAAGTTCAGCTTTGCAGTGCCATATTCTCTGTCGTTCAACACCGCAACGTCTTTCGTTGCCGCAGCATTTGAAAGTCATTTGAAAGTCAAATTCCTCTTTCGTTGGCAGCCAAATTCCTCTTTCGTTGCCACAGCATTTGAAAGTCAGCAGTGTCATAGTGTAGTAGTTGTAACTTTCCAAGAACATGATCGGTTAGTGAAACAATATGACTGTTCACTAAGTATCCAATCCATGTTAGCAGGCACCACAGTGGAGCCAGGATAACAGTGCAACGATGTTAGTTCAATTGTTGGGCACAGTGGTGTCGATCTTTCAAGCATCGCAGCGCTAGTTGCCTAACTTATGTTTTCCTATAACTAGTCACCGTATTATGTTTGTAAGGGAGTTCAGTCACTTAGATAATTTTAATACATTTTAGAGTGCTTCTCTGAATATTCCTTAGGGTGATAACTAAGGAAATTTAGAGAAGTATTTGATACCAACATTAGAGTGTTTGGCTTATGTTTGTGAAAGCAATTTTGTAAGTAAAAAGGAGTGTAGATGAGATCTATTGAACTATTTTGATGATATCTATCTCTTGTATTTTTTCTATCATGCTATTAATGAAAATGAGATTGCTTCAATTCTACTCCATATCTGGCTAAACTCTCTAGTTTTGAGTTGATGATTTAAATATTATATATAATATTAATGAAATTCTCTTATTCCTTAAATAATTAAAATGATATTTTTAATATTATTAGATTTTAATTTAATGCACATAGTGGCCATATGTGTAGTTAAAATTATGTGTAATATGGTGCATCTACGGAGGGAAGCAAGCATAATCAGGAATATTAAATTAGTATGGGTCATACCTAGGCATGAGGTATGAAATGTATTAAATTCTTAAGGAGATAATGTACCTGTAGGAAGTCAGTGGACATCTTTTTTTTCTAAAAGCTCGACATAAATTTAGGGATGTAGATGCTCTGAATAACATCACAATTAAAAGAGATTCATTAGAAAAAAATATATTATTTAATCAATCCAAAACATTCCATATAGTGTATTCATTATCTTTATCTAATTTTATTTAAGTGATTGGATCTCCACAACATCTATTTTTATTGAGTAGGATAATTATTATAATTATAGTAAATAGTAGTCGTTGATTGTTAAAAAGTATACTTCCTCGTGGGTTCGACTCTCTATCATTTTATTACTTGATTCGACATGTATACTTTTATATATTAAGTGGGGTTTATTAATTTATATCAAAGAAAATCTAAGCATTATTTAGGAGAGAAATAGCCTTAAACATATATTATTACAAAATGGTATCAAAGAAATACCAACTGGAAGACGGGAATTAAGCCAAACAAGATAAAGTGCTACATCATGGGAGCCACCTCCTAAATCATGTATGGGACAAAGTGCTACATAACAGAAGCCCCCAATCTAACTTATAGAGGACCATCTCTAGAATCCTCTTTGCTTGGTGGAGGATTATGGGATAAAGATACTGACAAGAACATCAATTACTTAAGTGGGGGAGATTGTGAAACCCTTTAAATAAAAGAAGTTAAACTATTAAACATCGAGATGTCTTTTGGTGTAATAATTAAACTTTTACTAAGAAACTCCATAGTTAAGCGTGCCCATCATGGATAAATTCTAGCATAGGTGACCTACAAGATAGTTACACCAACATGATAAAATCGTGAGGCTCTTAGGCCAAGTTGACAATATCTTAAAAATAGTAAAATACATGCCATAATAATAAAGCCTATAAAATAGTAAATTATGAATATAAAAATGCTAAAATACTAAACCATCCTTCTCAAACCAAGTATCATAGCAATGTTATCCAATTAATAAAGAAATCATCTAAATCAGTAAAACTAAAGTATCTATGAAAATTGTTAAAAATCCATAATAATATAGTACTATCAAGAAATCATATAAGAGTATATATATGATATTCATATATTCTATATCAATATCTTAATCACGTGCTTAGTAACATTGAATCAGTATAATGAGTTAGTAGAAGAAAATATTAGTATTTAATATGCATGTTCACTGAATCATATTAAACAAGTAAAGAATTTTGACTTGTGTGGTATTTTTATAGTAACATTAAATCAGTAATAGTTGGCTTTTAGTATCAAAGCCATCACTCTTTTCCATTGACACAATAATTACTCCTTATAACTACTACTCGGTAAATCATATGAATTAGTAAGGATAACACCATGAATAATCACACTATTTAAAAGAAATCATGTCGACCTACCGTCCTGTATAAGAATAAATTAGTCTCCAGCTAGCTTCAGTAATTAACCAACTTTTTTATTTTAACATATATAATATTATAAAAGTAATAACAACCAGTTATTACTCATTTACATGCTTGTATTCATTCACAATGCTTGCATTATTAGTGTATTCATATCAAAATTCCAAAATTACTATTTCTACACAAATCATACCAAATGCAATAATTTTAGTTTTAATCAGTGAAAATATAAGATCCTCTAGTCAAAATGACTATAATAACCAGTACTACAACATATAAAAAATTATATAGTAGCAACTTCCTAAAATTAAAGATATGCAACAAAAATCTATTTGATAGAAATTAAATGATAGAAATCATAATCATTGAAAATAGGAGTAGGCTAGAAATCACTTACAATGATCTAAATAAATTTTGTAGAAGCAATAAAATGAACAAGAGGCCAAATGCCTGCTTCCTCTCTCCTCTCTCTCTCTCCTTCCCTTCGCCCACCTATTATGGCCCCATGTACCTTCATCACCTGGTTATGATCTTTTCAACATCTGTCATATCACGCCCCTGAATCTAAGCTGGAGGAATTATAACTTTCTATCTTTTTTTTTAAATATTCAACCACATATTACTATTCTATTTGAACAATAAAAAATATAAATGTATCTATATTCATTAAATATTTACAACTAATATAAGCCCAAAATAACTTATGTACAAAAGCCATCATATAAAATGATCTAGTCCTTTTTATGAATAAATTATGACCTCAAAAGAAAAACTGCTAGATGTAGAAAAAAATGCCAGTAGCCCAAGTCACTTGTCAGTTTCTTACTCTTATCTGAAAATATATAAAAACCACATAATAAACATAAAAGCTCAGTAAGTTACTAATATTTACAATTAAAATTAATGTATAACATATAAACAATCATATCCATATAAATAGTAATCTATTAGGTAGTGTATCAATCACATATCACATATCATATCAATATCATGTTAGTCTAGCTATCTGTTAGTCATATTTTTTATATCATTCAATCAGTCAACCAAGATTTATATCCTTAATCACTATTTATTAGTAATCAGTCTCATCAGCATCAGTCTCATCAATCATCTATCTTATTAATCAATATTATCTATCATTTATTCATATCAATGCTACAATCACACTAATATGTTCAATCTCTATCATTTTAGTATATCCTTATGCAATGTATGTACATCTGACTCCATATGTTTTTATGGATGCATGTTATGTATGTATTAATATTATATAAATTTATTCAGCAAGGCAGGATATTCAACTTTAATGTGATATATTTTTAATATTTTCAACCGAACTATCGACCAATTGGTCATCAATCATTAATTTAACCTTGACTGTCGATCAGTTTATAATATATCTTTATATTATCATCTTTATTCTTAAATTTTGAATCCATTCACAAGTTACTTTCAATAAATCATTAAAAGTTGTCACTCTCTGTCTGTCAACATAATTCATTTAATCGGTTACAAACTACAATCAGGATTATACCATAAATCTTTATTTTAAGAAAATAACATCGGCCCACCCTTCTATATTTGATATTAAAATTTTAAAAAGTTAACCCATATTAATTATAGTATTAATAGTCAGCTTTCCTTGCTTAAATGTAAATACCAAGTTTATCTTATATCAGCCATACCACTTTTTCCATGCAATATAATATTATGTATGAAATGTAATGATTTATAAAATACAAAAAATCTATATACTATGTATTAACTTAAAAAAAACATACTATTAATTTACCTAGTGAAATTCAATAATATTCATGTCAAAATGCTATAATAATAATGCCCATCACATCACAAGTTATGGGAAAAAGTTCACTGGAACGAGAGATATCAATTTTTTAATACTTTCAGAGTAGGCATTAATTCCTAGATGTAGGGGAGTGAAATAGTGACAAAATTAGAAGTATAATTTTTTGAGCTAATCGTATTGTACGATACATATCATTTTGTATGATCAGCTATTCAAAAAATTATAATAATGGCTAATTATCATAAATAAAGCTATTTTAAAACTTATCATACTGTAAGATTAAGATCGTATATGATGATCAGTTGAAATCATGATCTCAGCCGCTAATCATAATATAAGAAGTATTTTAAAACTCAAAATTTATACTAATCATACCATATAATAGGCATTATACCATACGATATAATCAAATATTGTCTAAATAAATCCTGTAATTAGAGGATCGAATTTGGATTAATTGATCCTATCAAATCATACTGGACGATTGGACCAATCGTACTGTACGACCAAATCTTTACATGGGATGATAAATATTCATCACCAATCATATAAGATGATAATCCAATTTCATTGAACTAATCATACTGGATGATGCTTTGTATCGTAATGGAAGATCAGCTCAAATACTTGAATTGATCGTATAGAGTCTTATTCTTCGTATAGTACTAACAGGGCTATTTGAACTAATCGTATTGTATGATATGGGATCATACTGATCAGTGTCGAAGCCCTCTATTTAAGCTTTCTCATAAGACTTTATAAGTGTATTTTTGACATTCATTGAGTTGTTTTCTTCTGAAAAAAGCTTGAAGAGAGAGCCCATAACTTGGGAGAGAAAGGGTGGAGTTTATCAGAAAGGGAGAAAGTCCTTCTAGGTTTCAAGGGAGTGTGAGAGGGAGTTCCACAAGGTTGATCCAGGGAACTTGCACCTAAGTTTTTCCATGTGTCAAGGTTTATCTTGAGGGAAGCTTTGGGAAGAAGATCTCTTTTATGTCAAAGGACCCGGTTACTCTGCCTTACTGAGGAAGGTGAAAGGGATTCGAGATTTTCTACCTTCACCAGAAGGGTAAAAAAGGAGTGCAAGGTTCTCTGTCTTCACTAAGAGGGTGAAAAAGAGGTCAAGGTTCTTTGCTACATTGGGTTAGTGAAAAGATTGTAAGCGCTTCTCTGCCTAGTTGTAGGGGCTAAAGGAGTGTCACTAAAATTTTAGTGCAATACTCAGAAAACAGGACTTCGGGGAGTGGAAATAGGTTATTATTTGATCGAATCACTATAAAATTTTGGTGTACTCATTTTATTTTTTATTTTCTTGTATTTTTCTTTTCTGCGATTTATTTTTTAAAAAATTTCATGTTAAAAATTTTTTGGTTGATGTTATATTGAGTTGATTAAATTATCATCATCATTATTGTAATTATTGTTAGATTTATTAGCTTCCGCATTGGGTGATCAAATTGTTTAATATAAGTTATTAAAAAATCTCAAAAACTATTTTATGTTGAAAGCAAGTTTCTTAAATAATCAATTCACCCCCTCCCCTCTTCGTGTGCTTAGGGATAGTTCACTGAGGATTTCCTATACCAAACTTTCAAATTCTATAAAGCTCAGCAGTGCAGTGGCAATTTCTTGAAGCTTCCCAACACCTATGCCCTTGCAAGCACATGCCGAAATAGTTTAATTTAAAATTTTTAGATTTTAAATTAAATTTTATTTTATGGCATTTTGGGTTATTACACATCGCCAGTCAACTACGATCTTTTCGACCACTATCACTCATTAACTTTGGTCCTTCTAATCTCAGTCGCTCGATAATGGTCCTTTACCATATCTATTGTTCACTCACTAAGGTCCTCTTCACCACAGTCGCCCAACTACGGTCCTTCAACCTTTGTCACTTAAATGCGATCCAATTGACTACATTGTCCACCGACTACGATTCTTCTGACCTCCATCGCCTGACTAATACAACCACACAGACCTCTAATGCCTATTACGGTCCATCTGACCTCCATTGCCCGCCTATTTTGGTTCTTCTGACCACCATCATCTGTATACTTTAGTCCTTGTGACATTAATTGCTTGATTAAAGTTCTTTGACCTCCATCGCTCGTCGATCATGGTCCTTCTGACTTTAATTATTAGCTGAACACGGTCCCTCAAATCACTGTTGCACGATAATGATCTCTTCGATCGTTGTTGCCCACCAACAACAGTCCTTCTGACCTTTGTCGCCCACCGACAATGGTCCCTCAGACCTCAATCGCTTGACTACAGTCCCTCCAACCTTCATTGCTAGCCGACTACAACCCTTATGGCCTCCGTCGCTCACTAATTATGGTTCATTGGACCTCAGTCATCCAATTTTGGTCCCTGACATCTATCACCTAACCAGGGTCCTTCCTTCGACCCTAGTCACCAAATTACAGTCCCTCCGACCTCCGTCTCCCACCTATTATGATCCTCGAACCACCATCACCGACTATAGTCCCTTCGACCTTTGTTGCTCGATGATTACGATTCTATGACCACTATAGCTCGACTACTGTTCATCCGACCTCCATCGCCCGACTATGATCCCTTCGACCACCGTCATAAGATAATGGTCCCTCTAACCTTCGTCTCCACAAAAAATGTCCCTTCAACATATGCCGTCTAACTACAGTCCCTCTGACCTCCGTCGTCAGCCGACTATGATCCTTCTGGCCTCCATCGCTCATCGACTATGGTCCCTTGAACTGCAGTCACCAAACTACGAATCTTGGCCTCCGTTGTCTGACTACGGTCCCTTTGACCCCAATCGCCTGACTGCGGTCATTCCAACCTTCTTCACTTGACTACGGTCCCTCCGACCTCCATCTCCCATTGACTATAGTCCTCAGACCACCATCACCTGACTACAATCTTTGAACAACCGTTGCCCAACTATGGTCCCTCCGGCCATCATCACCCAACCACACTCCTCGAACCAACGTCACCCAACTCAGTTGCTTGACTACGATCCCTCTGACCGCCATTGCCCGACTATGGTCCCTCCGACCTCAATATCTTGAATACGGTCCCTCAGACTGTCATCACCCAAGTATGGTCCCACCAACCAAACAAGCAAGCTTACAATCTCTTAAGAACAACTCTTATGCTATTAGATTCTTCCAACTCCAAACCACCTAACATGCTCCATACAATATATATTTACTATATTATGCTAATGTCTGCCCCTGCGGAAGTGCATCCTTTGTAATCAACGACAAACACTAGTGAAATAATTTCAATTGAGCCACCCCATGGTTATTCCCCTTTTCAGGATTTTCTACATAAAAAGTTTAGTGTCTCTTATGACTCTTGCATCCCCTCTCTTTTATGCTCAATCTTCGTTCAAAACTAAATATTAAGCTCTTTAATTTTTTACATAAATAATAATACACACAATAACTTTAAAATTCATCATAAAGCAATTCACATCATAAGATCATGATTTTTTTTTTCCAACATAATTTCACAATAGTTCTTCCACAGTTCCACCTAAAAACATCTAAGTGTAAAAACACAATTAATAAACTGTACTTCATTGCTTTAAAATTTTGCGCAATTAATGAGAAATTTTACCAGTCTTCATTCTAGTAAAGTGTAGAAGCGAAATTTTTTTAATATTTTGTGGTAGTTGCAGCAGATAACTCTGCAGTAGGTATAGTGCAGGGGAGGATAGTCTTTACTGCTGCGGCTAAGGTTAGCAGCAATTTGTTGACCAAATTGTTGTTGTGGACATCCACCTACTCTGTTTTTTATGCGGATTTGACAATCAACACCACCTTGTTTTCCGATTTTATTTTTTTTCACTAATTTTTTATTTAGTAGTTGGGTTGGGTTGATTTTTCTCCATCGCTGGTTTAGTGGTTTAGATTTTTTTTAATTGTGATTATTTGCTTAAATTAACAGATTTCATATTTATAATTTGATTTTCATGGTTTAGATTAAGGGTGTAAGTGAGCCGAGTCAGGCTGAACTTGACTCATTAACGAGCTCACGAGTCAGACCATAAGTTCGGGATGTATACTCAAGCTCATATAATACACGAGCTCGAGTTCGAGACCAGCCTGGTTTAATAAGTAAGCTCGTCGAGCCGCTTGATTGATTTAAAATATTTTAAAAATTAATTTAAATTAATATTATATACTATCTTTTAACTTTTTTATATTATTTTTCTATACTGTTATTTTATTTAAACATGCTTGAGTCTAAAATTTTTTTAAGGAGCCAAGTTCGAGCTTCGTAAATGAGCTCAAGCTTAAGCTCAATAAAAATCAAATGAGCCTAACTTGATTAGATAGATACTTGACTCGTTTACAGTCTAAATTTAAATAAAAGTTCATCAAAATTTAATAAATTTAATTTTATGTGGACTAATTTTGAAAATTCAAATCACAGTTGAAGAGTATATTTAAAACCCTAAATGATAATAAGATAGGTAGTGTTGATTTGACCTTACACATTGATAGCATGGTGGTCCAAAGACTATTGATAGCTATTTAATGGAGAAGTACTAGCTAGGTCTTAATCAAAGAACCATGACCTAACAACCTTAAAGCTTATAATGAAGGACTAAAATAAGCTCAAACCATGGGTCCCCAATCTTTGCTTTGGTCCCCATTGATATTTTCTTGGTCTTTTATAATAATTCTCTCAATCTAATTAATACCTTCTCCAAGAATGAGTAAACTTGGAAGCTCTTGTACTATGTAATATCAAGAGATAGTTCTTTCGAAAGTGAATTAACTTTCATTAATGATAATGAATTATATAAGGAAAGCACATAATGAGTTCGTAAAATATTAAAAGGGATCTCAAAGCACAAAGTTCAAAAAGGAAAAACGTACAAAGCTAGAGCTAGAAGCATATACAGTTAATTGAAAAAGACTGATTAAACCACAAAATGATACTGAGCCTTAAAATATGGGGTTTGTACCGAAGCATTTTTGATCTTCCCAATTGATGGGAGAGTCAAGACAAATAGAGCAATATTCAGGACTTTACATAAATATAGGTAACATATGTTATAAGAAAAGATAGCTTAATTTTATATGGCAGATGAGTTTATAAGATTCTTTCAAAATTGATAAATAAGCAAATATATAACAACCCTATTATGATAACCACACATAGGGATATAATTTTGAATTGACCATGAAACCAAAGCATAAAGAGGAGATGAGTTCATAAAAATGATTTAAGCATCTTGGACATAATTGAAAATTTGACCATGCTAGTAGATGTTTTAGATTTTAGGATTCTTGTTCACACTAAGTACAAATAGCTTTTTGAAGAGAATAAAAAATCAAATGAAAGAACTAAAAGAAAAAAAATAAAATTTAAATAATTGTTTGTAAATAGTAGAAACCTAGCTCTATTTCCTATTTCAAATTATAATATACTCGTAGGTGTAGAATATGATAATTCTTATATGGACCAAGAGAATACCAACCTAATAGAAGACAACCAAATCATAGGAATGGAGATAGGTGAGATAACTATTATAAGAATGTTGATTTTAATGATCCCTCTTAGAAAATTAAAATTGAAGCACCTACCTATGATGGTATTCATGATTAAATAGCTTCTTAGATTGGTTAATTTAGATGAATGATTTTCTTGATTGGTATAAAATATATAATTACTAAAAAGTATTTTTTTTTCTAAGATATTTGGTTGGACATGCTAGAATTTATAGATAAATACCTTTAGCTTTGAAATAAAGATTAGAAAGGACCAACATAACCTAGCCAGAAATGAAGAAAATTGTGAGAGCCAAATACTATATAGGCATCATGATAATAAGTTACATATTCAATTACTGATTTTGGGACAAGGCAACCATCCTGTAACTAAATATATGAACGCTTTTACAGGTCTTATTTTTGAAACTGATTGTGATGATAATTGACCAACAAATTTAACATTATATTTATGAAAGACATTAAAAATAAGGTTGAACTATTTGATCCTCAAATCTTAGAAAAAACCTTTCATTAAGCCTTGATGGTTGAAGAATAATAGAAAATTGCTTCTATTTTTGAAACTAAGAATTAATCCTTTTTTTACTTTATCCCACATGTCTACAATTAGACCCGCTCCTCCCATTTACCCAACTTTTTGCCCAAGCTCCTACTGAAGGGAATTCCAAGAGCACTAGGGATATGATACATTTTATATGTCACAAGAAAGGTTGTATGCAAATTTAATGCAAAGCCCAAATTTTATTCTTAGAGGTAATTAAGAAAACAATAAATGATTAATTAGAATAACTTTATGAGGACACCTCAATTAAAATTCATAGATGATCATTGCATCAATGTAACGAGGGATGCCTTATTGTAGTAAAAATGAGACATAACTGTGGAGAAAAAAATAGCACAGTTACCATGTATATTATGTAAAATGAGAGGAGGTTTATGTTAGTTATGGATTGGGGGAATGAATGTTATTTCAACCAACGCTCTTACTAGAGCTAACCTATAGATTATGCCTCACTTAAAACCCATTCATATCAGTTGGATCGCCCATCACCGATAGATGCCCAATTTTCATCAAGATCGATTGCTATGAAGATTAAATATGATTTGATGTCCTCCGTATAGAAGGTTAGAAAGACCTTAATCATATGACCTAAATGTAATCTACTATGGCAGAGAAAATATGTTGTCAAACATAACAATAAAACCATCAAACTTTTACATGACAAATGAATAGAGAAAATACTAATTATAATTTTTGATAAGTCAACTTTTAATCTTCAACCAAAACCCAACCAAGAAAGGAGCAAAGCTTTAACTTATTTTCATAAGAAATCCCACTATTATGGATAAAACTATTATTTCTAAAACTAATTCCAACACCTTTGTCTAGTTTGTTTCTTTGACCTTAGTAATAGAGACTGTAGGCTATTATTTCTAACCCTAATTCCTACACCTTTGTCTAGTTTACTTCTTTGATCTCAATAGTAGAGACCATAGGCTTCAAAACTTTGAAAGCAAAATTTTCATATATGTTCTCCCTTTAATCATTATATGCAAAAGAAGTAACATCTGACTTTGATAAGATTCACATACCTATAGTGTTCTCTCCAACTTGAGTGATATTGCAAATACTGAACTTCTTGATGAATTATCTCATCTGAGAACTATTCAAAATGTTATTGGCGTAATCCAAGGTTCTCAACTTCTCAATCTTCCTCAATATTGAATGAACCCTACTGAATATATTAAAATTAAAAAAAAAAAACAAGTTGAGAAATTACTTAGAAAATATTTTGTGCAAGAAAGTCCTCATTCATGTACAATCATAACTTTATTCACCCACAAAAAAGATAGAATTCACAAAAAAAAAAGTTGATGAATATTATCCTTAAAACCCTTCGAAGAACAATTTTAATAGTGTTTTTTTAATGATATCCAAATTTTAGCACAAGTAAAATTGAGCACACAAAGCAAAGTTCATTTTTTTTATGACAAGTCGCATACATTCGCATATATTCACAAAAAAAAGTCGCATATTTCTGTTTTTTGAAGACTTTATTTCCATCTACCAATTCTTTTCAATAAACATTTGGATTTCTTAATCTAAACGTTTAATGGCAAAACTGTAATATAATCTACTTGGTAGGTCTTGACTTAATTAGCAATTCAGGTTCGCCTAACTCCATAATTGTATATTTCTTTTTTAATTTCAAAGTTGAAAGAAAAATTGGAGCTTTCTTTCTCCTAAAATCTTCCACGCTAAAATATTATATAGTAAGGGTGTAAGTGATATAAGACTCATGAGTCAGCTCAGACTAGACTCAATAAAAGGCAAGGTGAACCGAGTCAAGCCGAGCTTGAATTAGTCTTGACTCGACTCCTTAGCTTGTGAGTCGGCTTATTTAAAAAATATATATTAATATAAAATACATTTAAAATATATTAGCATTCATAATTTCTAACTATAAAATTGTTAAAATGTTTTAAAATTATATCTTACTTTCTTATATTAAATGATTCTTTATTATTTTTCTTCCATATTCAGGATTCTTTTATTTCTTGCATTAAGTGGAATGAGGTGCTTCTTCTTAAGCTTAATTATTTTCTTTTAGAATCTTATTCTAGGCAAGCTTTGGTAAATTGTCATAATTTTATTTGGCATAAACATTATGCTTTGAAGTATTCTTGTTATGCTTGGACGGCTTTAAGATATGGATTTAAAATAGGAATATTTGTATTCCTTTAAGTTGTGTTTTTTGTAATTCTTCTTTTGAGACTCATAATCATTTATTTTTTTAATGTGATTTTTCTTTTTCTACCTCTTGTGGCTTATTTCTGATTTAAATAATTTTTTAAAGCCTAATTTTTTCTAGTTTTAGATTTTATTACGGCCTTAAGCGTGTCAAATAATACTAAAAATTTGTTCTTTTTGGGGTTTTGTTGTTCCCTGTATTATTTGTGGAGAGAAAGAAATGATAGGAGATTTTCTGGTTTCTATTTTCTAGGTGTTGTGCAGTTTTTAGTTTTGGTGATTTTGGACGATGATGTAATGGTTAAGTGTTTGACCCTAGTACATTGGAGGGCTATTTTTGGCAACCGATTTTCTGGATGGTCAATTATAGCAACCTTTGTATGTTAGAGATCTTTATGTTTGTTAAATCTGGGTTTGGTTTTCTGAGACTGGTATTGGCTGTAGCTAGTTGTTACTAGCTTTGGCTTGTGCTGTTTCTTTGGTTCTTAGTTATTTTACCTTAACCTGTACGTCCTGAGTCATGGTGGCGGGCTGGCTTCTTTCTTGTTTTGGTTGTGATTGTTTTTGTGGCATTTTCTGCTCTCCTCTTGTTTTTGGTTTTGTTGGCTGGAGCTTGGCTGTTTGGTTTCTTTGGTTTTTTAAATTGTCTGGTCTTTTTGTGTTTTAGCTTGCTGATTTTTATTATTTGGTTTTTTATTTTGTTTTTCCGTTTTTTTTTTGCCTTGTTTAAGGCTTCTTTTTCTTTTACATTTTTGTAAGTTTTTTTTTTCTATTTTTCTTACAAAAGTTGTATTTCTCTTGTAATATTTCATTTTTAATTAAAATTGACATGATTGCACCTAATTCCCACCCCCCCTCAAAAAACCCCCCCTCAAAAAAAAAAAAAAAAAAACGAGTAAGCTCGTAAGCTGGCTTGAACTTGTAAAATAAAGCTCGAGTTTGAATTTAAACTCAATTAATTAATCAAACTCAAGCTCAAATAAGGGTGTGACTCATCGGTTCAACTCCTTTACACTGCTATTAGATAGAGTCTCTCTCTCTCTCTCTCTCTCTCTCTCTCTCTCTCTCTATATATATATATATATATATATATATATATATATATATATATATATATATATATATATATATGTATATGAATTATTTATTTGATTATTATAAAGATTTTCCCTATTTGTAAATGAGAAAATTTTGTATTAATCCATTTATGGGAAAAGTCTTAAGTTTGTTGTGATGGGTCCCATAAAAAAAAAGATAGTCTAAAGTTGGTCTATAATAAATATCATTTCATTAGTAACGGATTAGGAGTCGATGGCTCTCCTAAAAAATAATTTTAATAATAATTTTATGGGATTCCTATGACCCAGTTATGAGAGTGGACGTATTAGATCTGACCAATGTTGAAAAATGTAGACATATATCTAAAAAGATTTGATTAGAAAGTATTAGAAATGATCACTTTTTGTTAGATTTAAATGAGAATTTGACTCTTAATAGAACACAATGGAGATAAGGGATTCATGTAACTGACCTCACGTAGCAAGATAAAAGCTTGTTATTATTGTTGTTGTAATATTTTTAGTTATAACCTTATGATAATATACTACAAATATTAAATTTTATATTAATTTATCTAATTAAAAATTTTTAAAAATATTTTTCTATTACACTATCTACCAATATTTTTAATATCAAAGCATCCTATGTTGGTAAACTCCAACCTAATATAATAGATAAAGCACCTAATTGTTTGATCATTTTAATTAGTTTAGGTTGATAACCCATCATTATCTATAACTGCCCCTTTGAATGAAATTCAAGAAAAATGATGCATTTCTCAAAGACTATCTTCTAAAGAAAACTTAGGGCCCATTAGATTTGAAATTGAAAAAAGAAGTATAAAGGCTAAGGAAATCCTTCATTGATTCTTATGAGGGTTATAAATTTGTGTAATAGATTAATATGTTCAATTAAATGATCAATTTGAAAACATTTGGATTCATAACTTAGGTCTGTTTGGGACAGGTTTCTACCTGTTTTGTCTTTTCGGACTGTAATTATAATTCTATTTGACTACTATTTTTTCATTATTTTCTAAAAATGTTTGTTCTAAGAAGTTGTTTTTATAACAGCTTTTAAAAGTTACATTTCGATCCTACAGTAGTTTTATAATCATCTTTTAAGAAAATAATAGTCGTCGCAACTCAAATTTTTTATAATAAAGTTATCAAAAACTATCTTAAGTTATTATAAAACCTATTTTCTTATCTAAATATTCTTGAACCGCTCAAACTCTAATGGTTGCGAACAGCCTTCTGCCTCCATTGATGACGAAATCTCCGACCGCAAATTACTGAGCATAAAAATACCAACTAGTCTACAACAAAGAAGCAAGAGGAGAAATCCCTAAACCATTACTTCAATAAAGAAAGCTTGTCTAGTGGAGAAGGTGACTTTGTAATTTGAGATGGTGATGGCTCCTAAATTTTCTTTTCTCTTTAAAGGCTTTGATTAAGAAAGCTTTAAATGCTGACAATGCATAAATTTTATAAGCAAGTAGAATGAGAGAATGGTAAGCGTGCAATTTGAGCTAAATTCTAGGTTGGGTGAATATTATTATAGGATTCATTATTTGAATTCAATTATTTGGCCAAATTCTCTGAAGTCACCTAACTTTTGGACAAAAAACAGCTTCAATGAAGGTTGAATTTGGACTCATGATAGCAACAAGACCAAAGTACTTGAGATTACGAGCGTAAACGAGTCAAGTCTGAGCTAGTTGGATGGGTGTTTTTATTCAGCTCGTTTGATTTTTATCATTTTATGATGTTCGAATTTGGCTTAGGTTCGAAGTTATTCGTGGAGGTCATGTTCGTGTTTGAAGTTCGAACTCTGTTGGCTTGTTTTCGGCTCATTTAAACTTCACTGACCCCCTTTTTGAGGAGGCACCCCTTCTCCCGAAGTTGCGGGGCTATTTTGCCGAGTTCCTTAGAGAGAGTTGTCTTGCGCCCCTAAGTATTCTCTACCTACCTACCTGTGTCGGTTTCGGGTACAGGTACCCTCTTGTTGAAGGTCGTTCGAGCTTTTCTTGGGAGTATGGCATGTGTTACTTCAGCACCGTAGCGTCTGGTACTCGGGCATTGGCTCGAGGCATTTCCTCTACCCCTTCTTACCTTGAAAAAGCAAGGTAATCTAATTATTGACCCATTAAGATATTAAGCTAATATATCATCGTTATGTATATATTTGAGTAAATAATGAGCTGAGTATTGTCGAACAAGGCTCTATTTCTGTTAAGACTCAATTACCTAAGCTTGCATATGAATTTTAATTATGTATTGGGTGTTATATAAATTTTATAGTGATTAAGGTTTCGTTTGGGATAGCTTTTTTGCTGTTTTTTAAAACAACTTTTTAGTACAAAATTTTCTAGTTCAAGAAAATTTTGTACTAAAGAGTTGCTTTAGAAAGCACTAAGAAGCTGTCCCAAACAAAATCTAAAATTGTTATTAAATCAAAGTTTATTATTGAAAATTCTGAGATATCTCATTAATTAGCATGAACTCTAAAATATGCAGAGATTGATTATTTAATTTTATTTTTATGATGTATCAAAAAAAAAAAAAAAACCACTTCAATATAAATAAAATCTTAGTCCTCAACCTAAATGATGATTTTTTTTTTCATTAGCCCACATCTCATCACTGTGTAAAAGAAGGCTCTCTCTCTCTAGAACACTGTTTTAGATGTTGAAGGAAGAATATTCTAAATTTCATTTTGTTTGGGACAGCTTTCGTATTGCTTTATAAAATAGCTTTCTAATACAAATACTTTTAGAAAAAAAATTTGTACTAAAAACCTGTTTTAGAAAGCATTAAGAAAGCTGTCTCAAATGAAGCCTTTATGTTTTAAGGAATGTTTGGAATGACTGCAGCATTAATAAAGTTAGTTATGAAGATATTATGAAGTTGCAGAAAACAACTTTCTACCATAAATATGTTCGAAAAGCCGTGAGAAAGCGGTAAGAAAACAATAGCCAAGCGCAAATGTAGTTGTTGACTAAGAAAGAAAGCAGCTAGAAAACTATTCCAAACAAGAGAAATTATTCCGTGCAGAGTCTGGACGGGAAAAATCGTCCAGATTGTGAGTGTACACACTGTGTGTACAAAAATTTGATAAACACTGTATACAAATTTGTACACAGTCTGTACACTCATATGTCCGGACGATTCTTCTCATTCAGACTCTACACAGAATAATTTCTTCCCAAACAGACCCTCAATAGATTCAAACCAGCTTCAAAGTAAATTCTTGTCCATGGTTTAATATCAGATCTTTGTTAGATGGACATCTTTTCCATCTTCAATTCTTTCCAACATAAAATAGATCCACATAAGGGAAGTGGTGGATTGCTTATTAAATTTAATGCATATTTTTTTTTTTAATCTTGAATGAATATTCTTTCACTGGTAAGAAGAATTATTAGCTGAATCTTATAAACAAAGAGGAACTGATCATAGGGATTTGAATTGTCAGCCCTTTTAACAATTCATAGATAATTAAAATCATAAAATAAATTAAATAATTGCCCCAAAAAATTATTTTAGAAATCTCTTATCTAATCAATTAACTAACTCCCTATAACGACCGGCGTTATATTATTTGCAAGTCAATCATTTACAATAATTAAAATTTAATGGATTTAAACGACCAATTTTTTTAAAAAATAATTCATTAAATTTAATATAAATTATTGATAAAATTTATATTAATTTAATATGGTTAGTCTTCGGAGACTTTCACTATATATAGCCAATGATTTTTGCAATAATTTAATTATTTAAAATTTTAAAATTATTATATTATTATCAATATATTTGCTTAATATTTATTGAAGAAATCTTAAGTATTTATAATTATCGTTATTCTTATTATTTAAAATATTTTTTTTATTTATTATATTTCTTTTTATTCCTTTTTTATCTATATAAATAAATTTATATTAATATGTTATTCAATTTAATAATGCTCGCTTTCTCTTTCATAATGGCATTTTTTTTCCTCCATCGTTCTCACTGAAATGAAAATTTCTTGGCGACTAAAGTGCTCAAAAGAAAATTCTTTGAGGTTGCTGAAGGAAAATTCTTTGGGACCACAAGAAAATGTTTAGCAAATGATGTCATACCTACCACTTGAGATTGATAGGCAAGACATTAATCATTAAACATATGATCCAAACATGCTAAGATCATTAACTTTACATGAGTGATGAAATTCCAATTAAGATTTTATTTGGGACGGTTTTTTTATTGTTTCTTAAAGTAGTTTTTAGCTAAAAAGCTGTTTTAAGAAGCAATAAGAAAGCTATCCCAAACAAAACCTAAATTTTATAATCTAATAATCACACAAAGCTTGTCTCAAAGTAACTCAATTAAAGATTTAGGTAATAATGCTAATTGTAAGCTTGTAGAGATGACTCGGGCTTCGTTTGGGACGGTTTTCTTATTGTTTCTCAAAGCAGCTTTTTAGTACAAAAAATTTCTTTTTTTACTAGAAAGCTGCTTTAAGAAGTAGCAAAAAAGCTGCCTGAAATGAAGCCTCAATCGATCAAACCGAGTTGCATTAACTTGATTACGTCGAATGTGTTTCACTTAGGGGTGTCAATATTAGACCCGACCCGAAAATCCGACCCGTAGATTTCGGGTTTGGGTTGACCCGAACCCGAAGCGGGTCGGGTTCGGGTCCAGAAAACCGACCCGTTTGCAAAATCGGGATGGGTTCGGGTTGACCCGGAAACCCGGGAATGACCCGAACCTGAATGCCGAACAGCAACGAGCGAACTCCCGTCTTTGCTTCCGATCAAAAAGTTGTAACTTTCGATCCGATGGGAAGAGAAAATCGTTGAAGGAGCGACGTCGAACAACCACGAAGGAGCTGAAGAGGTGACGCGTGCAATCTCTACACCTTCTGAGAAGCAACGAAACCGAATAGTAACGAAGCCAAACAACGATGAGCGAACTCCCATCGTTAACAACGATGAGCGAACTCCCATCGTTTCTTCCGATCAAAATGCTATAACTTCCGATCCGATGGGAAGGGAAAATCGTTGAAGGAGCGATGTCGAACAACCACGAAGGAGCTGAAGAGGTGACGCGTGCAATCTCTACATATTCTGCGAAGCAATGAAGCTGAACAGTAACGAAGCCGAACAGCAACGATCAAACTCCTGTCGTTGCTTCCGATCAAAATGTTGTAACTTCCGATCCGATGGGAAGGGAAAATCGTCAAAGGAGCGATGTCGAACAGCCACGAAGGAGCTGAAGAAGTGACGCGTGCAATCTCTACACCTTATGCGAAGCAACGAAGCCGAACAGCAATGGCGAAAAGAGAAGATGAATGGTTTACGGGTTGGGTCGGGTTGACCCGAACCCGAAGCGGGTCGGGTTCGGTTCTGGAAAGTTGACCTGTTTGCAAAAACGGGTTGGGTTGACCTGAGCCCGAATAGTGCCGGATCAGTTTCAGGTTCAACTCGAACCCGACCCATGACCCGAAATTGACACCCCTAGTTTCACTTGGTCCCTGAAAATCAACTCATCTAAGCTAGCTATTTTCTCTAATCAACTCTTTGGTCGATATGTCTCTCTTTGACCCCAATACTGGAAGTACACTTATTTAACTTCTAGTCTACGTTAACAATATCATTATCAGAAAAATTACATTGAAATTTTGTTGAATAAATTCGGTTGCCAGGTTTGTTTCCAATGGTCATTGCCAAGAATTTTTTGCCATTTTTCCTTTGTGGTTTCTAGCTGCTTTTCATCCGAATGACTTTTTTTAATGGATTTTCATAATAGAAACTCATTTATGGTGGGTTTTTTTTTTCAATCAAAACAAATTTTTAAGGTGGAATTATGACCATCAAAACTCTTTTATGATGGATGGAAAATCCATAAAAAATGCAACTTGATTTTGTTGGTTATTCGGCATCTTTTTCTTCTGAAAAATCACGATATTTTTGTAGAGTAACTTTGATGATACCATGTAATATATATCAGTCTCCTTTCCCCGCTATTCTCTATGAAGGATCTTGGGTTACTAATTGGGTGTCAATTTCGGGTCACGGGTCGGGTTCGGGTCGAACCCGAAACTGACCCGTTACGATTCAGGTCAACTCAAATCCGACGCCTTTTTAAAAACGGGTCGATTTTCCGGACCCGAACCCGACCCGCTTCGGGTTCGGGTCAACCCGACCCGACCCGCCTCGTGAACACGGCTACTCTGTCAGCAGCTCTGGCGGCAACGGGGTTCGGCGGCAGCGACAGCGAGGCAGCGGGTCAGCGGGGTCAGCAGGGCAGCGTAGCGGGCAGCGGCGTCCGGCGCAGCGGGCAGCTGGACGAGACTCGGGACTGCGGACGCGACGCGGGGGTAGCGCAGCGGGCAGCGGGGCAGCGTAGCGGGCAGCTCCGGGCTAAACAGGTTATCAGGTTGACCCGGCAACCCGTCGCGTCAACCCGAACCTGACCCTTTTTTCAAACGGGTCGATTTTGGGAACCCGAACCCGACCCGTTTTGAAATCGGGTCGGGTCAAACCCGAAATTTCCGGGTCGGATTCATGTCGGGTTTTCGTGTCGTGTCAAATATTGACACCCCTAATTACTATACTATATTTTTTTTGTGTGGAAGTTATTTTACACAATTAGATTTCTTTATCTCAATATTGATAAATTTTTTATCTCCTTGCGTGCACTATGATGATGATACAACTCTTATGTATACCGAATGTTATCTCATTAATGCACACTCTTCAAATTGGCTTTGAGCTCATTAATCTAATAAGTTAAAGATCATTATGGGCACTCTTTAGTATTCTGATATTACCCTCCTACATAGTTCATTTGCAATTAATACATAATCTCATTTCATACACCATCCCACCATTGATCACTAGACTGCAGCAACAAAATGACTAATGTGCCTTAATGTGGCAGTTCAATTGAAATAGTCTTTATCATCGTAACTCATCACTTCAAATTTATGCATTCTCTAATGTTGACCAGGTAGAAAACAAAGACAACATCACATCTACAAGTGCTCACATCGTGTTTTTTTTTTTTTTTTTGGTTGAAACCTCGTCTCTTGAAGTGCTAAGGAACAAATGACATAAAATGCACCTCCACATAGGTTGAATATTTAGGCAACAATAATTGCTGAGTTTTGATGGATATGTTCCCTACTCACTATACCTAGTATCCACCTTCAAGCCCAATTAATTTATTGTAATAATTTGGGTGTGTGGGATCTGAATATTCCTGACCCGGCCTCTCCTGCTTTCGGGGGAGTTTTAACGGATTAGGTTCCGAGATAAATTTTTAGAAGGCAGATTGGGTTTGAAATAAGCTACACCAGTAAATTCTCTATCTATATTGAGCTTTTGACTATGATATGTTAGATATATAAACATTAAAATTTTGAGTGCTATGTAGGCAAAACCTCCATTTGTAAAACCTTTTTTTTATCAACAAGGCTATAAGTAAAAAGTGCATAAAACTTGAATATGTTGAAGTTTATCATTTTCTTTTGGAACTTTCTTGGTTTTGATTGTGAAATAACTGCTTTATAATTGCATATGATTTAGCAAATTGGGGTTGGTTGCTTCAAAGATATTTGTAAATAGGTGATTAATGCTTTTTAGGGTTTGTTTTGTACGGCAATCTTATTACTTTTTAAAGCAGTTTTTTAGTACAAAAATTAAATTTTTTTTAACTAGAAAGTTACTTTAAGAAGCAGTAAGAAAACCGTCCCAAACGAAATCTTAAACCCTTGAGGTTAAATTCATCTTACTAGTTAATAGATCAAGATTGAATCAACAATTTGGTTAACCAACAAATATTGTTTAACAAAATTATTTAGATACTTGATCAAACCATTTAATATAATTTTAGTGACTTCCTTGCAAACTAAACCCCTACAGGTTCTTGGAATGACGCTACAATTAAATGGGAAATATCTCAATACCATGCATTAGATATGAAAAAACCTCAACAAAATTATCCATGTGATATATTGAGCTAGTTTAAAAGATCATTTGGGGTAATTTTTTTCGAGTCAAAAATTTATGTGATGAAAAACAACTTCTTACCGACAAATTTTGCTTTAGTTTGATAGCTAGAAGAAAATAAATTTTCGACTTCTTTAATAAAAAGAATTTATATCACTCACATCAATTTTTTGAAAAATTCCGCTTGCTGACCCTATCACCATCACCTACCACCACTGTCTCCAATTGCCACCGGCCATTGCCAGCCGCCGCCTTCAATCAGTCGCTATTGACTACCACCGTTATTTGACTTTATATTGCATTCCTTTTGCTTCAAGCCAAGTGTTTAAAAAAAAATAATCATATCTTATATTCCTTTTATTCTCATCAAAACAACTTAAACTATTTCAAATATACTATATTCATTTTACTCTTCATTCATTTTTCAGCAAACCAAACAACCCCATAAATAATAAACTGCACGAATTGACTTCGGCCAGAAAACATCAGCATCTTAAACTTTTCTCTTCACTTAAATGTCATATAGCATCTATGTGTATGAAGCTACTTCCTGGTGACTTTATCAATCTGTTCTGTTTCATAAGTTTCCTAATCTTTAAAGCCTCATCCCACCTTTGATCAGATGCATACAAGTTTGACAGCAAAACATAATAATCTGGAGTATCTGGCTTCATCTCCATTACTTTTCTCAGTGCCTTTTCTCCAAGATCTAATCGTGAATGGACTCGACATCCATGAAGCAAAGCTCCCCACATACTAATCTCTGCATTCACAGGCATTCTCTCCATGAATTCTACTGCTTCCTCAAGCTGTCCTGCTCTGACTAGCATATCAACCATACATGCATAATGTTTCATGGATGGAACTACATCATACTGTTTAGACATTCTATCAAAAAGCTCCTTACCTTCCTCCACCATTCCAGTGTGACTACAGGTCGATAGAATGCTTGTAAAGGTAACATCATTGGGTTTCAAATCTTCCATCAACATTTTTTGAAGAAGATCAAGAGAAGTACTAGAATCACCTTGCAAACCATAGCCGCCCATCATTGCACACCATGTAACGGCATTTTTATTTCTCATCTCATCAAACACTTCACGAGCTGATGTCAAATCCCCACATTTGTTGTAGAAATTTAGGAGAGCAGTACTAACATAAATATTTGAAAGAAAGGAAACTTTGATAGCATAAGCCTGAAATGAGCCTCCTATATATAGTGAACAAATAGAAGCACTAGCTGAGAGAGCATTCACTATTGTTACAGCATCAGGCAAGTAACCTGCAAATCTCATTTTGTGGAAGAGTAATAGAGCTTCAGATCCAAAATTATTTTGAGAATAACCTGCCATCATTGCATTCCAAGTGACTAAATCCTTCCAAGCCATCCTTTGAAAAACATATTCAGCTTCCTTAATGGCACCACATTTTGCATACATATCAACAATTGCATTTATCACAACATTGTAATCTTCTACACCTAGCTTTATTCCAAGCATGTGAATTGACCTGCCTAAATTCAAATTGGACAGTTGAGCCGAAGCTGAAAGAACACTTGCTATGGTGATGGAATTAGGCATTATGCCTGCCCATTTCGGATTAGAGAAGAGTTTCAGCGCATCAGCTGCGCAACCATTTTGCGTATAACCAACGACCATAGCAGTCCATGAGACGAGGTCTACATAATCTAGTCCATCAAAGACAGCATAAGCATCAGTAACTTCCCCACACTTGACATATACATCCAACAATGCAGATCCAATGAAAGAGTTCATAGCCATCCCTTTCTTCAAAACATAACCATGAATCCATCTTCCTTGAACTAAAGCATCCAATGATGAACACGCTGATAGTATGCTCCCCATAGTGTATTCACTAGGCTCTACACCTGCTAATCTCATATTGTTAAACAAAATCAATCCTTCTTCAGCACGATCATTCTGAACCAAACCAGATATGATTGTGGTCCAAGAAACCACATCCCTCTCCGAAATTGTATCAAATAAGATACAAGCTGATTTCAAATCACCGCATTTGGCATACATGTCAATCATTGTATTCAGCAGAAAATTATCTGGGTTCCCAACCTTAGTTATATGGCAATGAAGCTTCTTTCCCTCGTTAAGATCCAGCAATTTAATGCAGGCATTCAAAACAAGCGAGAACAAGACATTGTCCTGCACTAGAAGGAACTCTCTAAAACGCCCGTAAAGGTTGATCGCGTCTAAATAGCAGTCATTCATGAGATATGATTTCATCATTGCTTTATATGAGTAAAGATCTGGGTCAGTAAGTTTGTCGAACACCATGCGTGCGCATTTGGCGTCCCCCAAACCAGCATAGGAAGTAAGGAGCTTTGTCTGGAAAGAGAGGTTTTTGGCCAATCCATTGACGAAGAGCAAGGCATGGGATTTACGGAGAGAGAACAGGTTGGTACAAGAATCTAACAACGAAAGAATCTTGCCTGGGACAGTTCTGGAGTACTCAGTGGAGTAAGTACGGAGATGGAATTTAGACGGGTGGAATAATCCCCGACTCCGGCAATAGATGCCGGCGAGAGAGCGTAAAGCTTCGGATTTTGGTGAAGGAATCGGAAGAAAGCGTCTTTGAAGCGCTGGTAAGACGACTGCCATCCTCCTTCCATGGCCGCCGCCCCCGCTGTAGCCTGTTAGGAGGAGGGAGCCAGAGGAACCATACAAATTGTGATCTGAAATTGGGAAATTTATATTTTGATTCAGTATAAGTAGAAAACTTGGAGATTCAACATCGCAATGTCTCTCTATAATAAATATCCATTAATCTTAAGGATCAAACCCAAATTAGATGAACTCGAGCACTATAATTTTTTGTAGCACGAGGGAGTGGGAGCTTGAAGTTTGAGAGATTATTTGAGAGAAATGAAATCTTCCTTCTCTCCTACATTGGATGTAGGTTGGTAACAAATTACTTAAAAATTAAAATTATATGCGATATATCACCAAAAATCTTTTTGATCATACACAAATCCCGAAACATATTTGCAACTTTTAATATTAAATTCGGAATCATCTGAACTTCAATTTCAGCAAATTTATAGTCAAATTGAATGTCTCAGTGAGACTAACCCAATGACATCAAAATAAATTCAATCTAAACCCTAATGGACTTAAATCAAGTGCTTAAAGCATATGTAGCAGCTCTAAAATATTAATTGGATGACCAATTGATATCAAAATATGGCATGCTTCTAGTCGAATCGAGTGACTCGATGAGACGAATCCAACGAGCTTAAGATTGCTTAATTTTGACATTATTAAGACACTTAAAGTACTTCATGATTGAGGGAATCAATATGAGTCGTTCGATGGAGCACTCCAAATTTGTTTTAAATCTTCTCCATATTTATATAGCATACCACTCTCAAAATCTATAAATAGATCACTCTCTTCCCACATGATAGGGGCTTGGACCTTTTGGAGTCTTAGACATTGGGCTAGAGACTCAAGAGAGCTATGAGGCTTGATAAATCCTGAAGCTCTACCTCGGCACTACCGTTGATGAACCCTCATCACCAGGATGCCATTGCTGGACTTCTATCAAGCCATCGCAGACGAACCTCTGTCTGATCGCAACCTCCGATCCTCCGCCTGACCTTCGTCACCAATTTAAAACTTTAGGGAAAAAATTCAAACCAAAACTAATTCCATAACCTCCACAAATTTACAAATTATCATATAGTTCTATATATCAATTTGCTCTAATTTATACGTAGAACACAATAGAATAAATTTGGGTGATTTTCATGAACGTTGATATTTTGGGATTAATTTAATTAAGCAAAATTTATATTTTTACCTAAAAATTTTGGGCATTACATAGCAACTCATTGAAATTCTACATTCATGTCTTCTGCATGTATTTGTGAGTGTTATGTATGCATATAGGTGTTTGAGACTATTTTGAAGTGAGTTCTAGAGGTCATGTGTGCATTCATTAAAAATATGGAAATTTTCTTCTAAGAGCGCCGCAACGCTAGGTTAGTGGCACTGCGTTATTGATGTCATGCCCCAAAATTTGTGGTATTGGTAGTTTTTATATTGGATGGAGATTGATTACCTGTACATAATGGTGGGTCGACAGATTTTATTTTAAATACTATGATTTGATGTTATTCTCTACTAATTTATGTGATCATGATTAGGAGTCAAAATACGGCTATTACAATTGAGCTCTCCGACAAATTTTTAGAAAAATAACTAATGCTGCAATGTTGAAGTTGAGCACTGCGGCGTGGTGCTCTCAACTGGAGAGCACTGCATTGCTAGGTCAAATTTCATTATAAAAATATTAAAATCCTGCATTTCTCATTTTGACAAAAAAATAATACCCCCATTTTCTATAATAGCTTGTATTTTAACTCTGCCAAATATTTTTTTCTGGAGTAAGTCCAAATCATAAATCATCTTTGCCATAACATTGATATTATAGTATTTTAAATACTATTTTTTCGTAATTTTTGGGCACTGGTGAAAATATTTAAGAAATTGGTACATATTAGTACAAATGAATATTTTGATATTATCAGGTCTCTGTTTTATAAAGCGATTTCACTAATATTTTTTAAATAAAATGATTTATTTTATGGATATTTTTATATAATTTTTAAAGCCCAAAATAATTTATATGAATTTTATATTAAAAATTGATCAAATTAAATAGTATATTAAATAATTATATTATATTATATGAAAATATCTTAAAGCACTAATACTTTTCCATTAAAAACCATTTAATCCATAAGCATTCGGCTAGCAAAGAAATAAAAAGGGAATTTAAAAGAGAAAAAGGAGAGAGAGAAAAGAAAAACTAGGATTTGGAGGTCGCAGAGCGATTTTTGTCTATCGAGCTTATTGGGAGATTTGCTCATCTCGTTGTAAGGAACCTTAACCCTATTTCTAATTTCAATAATATTATTTTTTTGTAATTTTCTGATCAAATTTGTATTTTCATTAGCAAAAAATGAGGATGATTTTGTATTGGTAAAACTTTCACCGCGTAACTTTTTATATGTTATAGAGATTAAGATTATAAATATTTTGAGTATTTATTTGAGATTTTTACCAAGTGATTTTTAAAATACAGCAACTTTTACCTACTCAAAAATTTATTTTGACATTTAAAAATAGTGATTTAGTTTTCAACTAAAGTTTCATAATATTATTTTATGCAATATCTGATAATTTGGCTAAATTCTAAAAATATAAATTTTTGCTTAGTATAATTTTTGTTGTCTACCATTAAAATTTTTTAGTACTTTTTAAATTAAGCTCAATTATATTTTATTTACTATAATATATTGAAAATGAATGTGGATATGTGATTGAGATTATTATTATAGTATTGTGATAAAAATGTGTGTAAAAGACAAGTAAAAATTGGTTGACCCATTGATTGGAGACTGATTAACCTGTACAAGATGGTGGGCTAACGAGCTTTCTTTTAAATATGTGATTTGGTGTTATTCTCGACTGATTCATATGATACACTAATTGAGAGTTATAAGAGATGATTATTGTGCTATCAGTCAAAGAGTGATGACTCTATTTACTGAGCCAACATTTTACTAATATTGATACGAGACTAAAAAATACCGTGATAGTCACGACTTCATACTTGTTTAGTATGACTATTAAAATGCATGTCATTGAGACATGATTTTTATTACTATATGGATTTATTATGACTGTATTATTTTACTGCTCCTGCCGCTGAACTGTTACTGATATAGACACTAATACTATTTGATATAGAATAACTGAATAGTATGTGTACACTCTTATATGATTTTATTTTCTTGATATGATTTTGACAATCCTCACCGATGATTTAGTTTTATTATTTTATACGATCTCTTTACTGATTGATAGTAGTGATGCGAAGATTGCTTTACAGATTTGACACCCGTACTGATTTATTAGCTTTTGTACTGTACTATTTTATTGTTTATAAATTTTACTACTATTACATGTGAGTTTTACTATTTTTGCACCGATTCAATGATCATATGAATGCTACAGCTATAATTTGATCCCTGACATGCATATTGCTCCTTTATCATGCTTTGAATTCAGTTATAGGTTTTGGTGGTCTGTTAGGCTTTTTAGCTCATTATATGTGGTTAAATAATTTTAGGTCAGGGTAGAGGATCAGGAGTATGAGGCTAGTCAGGATTCTTCAGGTTCCATTTCTTTTTGTTTTAGTTATTCTTTTATATTCAAGACAAAATAGTTATAATATGACTGTATAGATCCTAAGTAGTATATATAATTTTTAAGAATTAAATATATATGTATATATTAACATTTTAATCTATAATTTTATGTTTGCTACTATTAATATTAATAAAAAATTAGATAGCTCTGCTTGTTATTTATTAAAAGATAAAAGAATTATTCTTCCAAATTAGATTATGGGTGATCATAATTGGTATCAGAGCATAACTGTTGAAATAATTAAATTATTATCAAAGCTGTAAGACTTGATTGAGAGTTTGGTAGAATGGGTAGTTTAAGGTATATTATTTTGCATTCATAGTTGTATGTGTGTATTATTCAAATCATACTAAGCTGTATAGGTGAAAAGTTGAATGTATCAGTTAGAGTCAAATATACCAAATGAGCAACATAGTGTAGCTCCAGTACTATCATAAAGTATGATGCAGTTTGCTACTGTTATATCACAGGTAATGGAAGATGCATAGAGTAAATCAGTTGGAAGTAAAGAAGAAGAGGGAGACAAGTACTAGCAAACATTACATAAGTTAAAGCCTTCGCTGTTCAAAGGAGTTGTAGGACCTCAGGCTACAGAAGATTGGTTACTGAGGATAGAAAAGATCTTTGATAACATGTAGTGTTCAGAGAGCCGGAATGTACCATTGGTTGTATTCCTCTTTAAAGGAGAGGCTGAGAGAAGGTGGGTTGGGCAGCAGAGAGAAATTTCATAGGAAGATAAATACTAAGATCACTTGGGATGAGTTCACTATAGTATTCAAGATGTGGTTTGTACCTCCTTCAACTCGATGATAGATACAGGAAGCTTTTATCAAGTTGGACCAGGGACGCAAGACATTGATGCAGTACTAGGATGAGTTTACTGCACTAGTTAGATATGCTCCTCACTTGATTTCTACTACCGAGGAAAAGTGCTACAGGTTTGAAACAACCATTAGTACATTTACAGATTTAGGAATTTTTTGAGTTGGTGGAGCAAGCCAAAGTGATAGAGATTAATTTGGCAGCATCAATATCTAGATATTAGGTGGGCTCCAAATAGGATGTCAGTAGGAGGAGGAGTAGAGATGAAAAGTAGAGAAAGGGGCAATAACAAGAAAAGTTGATATAGTAATTCGAGGAGATCTAGATTAGTAGCATCTATAGGTAGTTATGGTGAGTGCATTCATTGTGGTCGACGACATGCATATCAGTGTTAGTTATTGACTGGGTGATGTTTTCGATGCGGACAATAATGACATAAGGTAGCAGACTGTCCTCAAAGGGGATTTGAAGGAAGAACTGATTATGGTGCAGGACAGTCTAGATAGATGGAAGGACTGAGGGCTATAGGGTCAAGAGTATATAATGAAAGATCAACCAATAGGGCGGATGACAGAGGTGTCAGTGGTAGTTAGAGAGAGACTGTTGCACCATTACCAACTGTACATACTCCAGTAATGCTACATGTGTACACCTTATAGTATCTGAAAGATAGGGAATAACCTAAGAGTTCTACTAGTAAGAAATTTATTTTTAATGATTGAATGACATAACATATCATGCATAATTAAATAATATATGATAGAATGAACTGCATGACTGTATAATTTTTGACGAGTTTTGATTTGAATTTGATTTTATTTGAGTTTTGATTATACAAAGTTGATTTATTTTGATTTTGTGCCCGAATCCTTAAGGGAAATGTCGCGGATAATATTTTTTTAAGGTGGATAGATTATAATAGCCCATATTTTGACTCTACCAAATATTTTTTTTCTAGAGTCAATATAAGTTCAAATCATAAATCATCTTTGTTATAGCATTGATATTGTAGTTACAACAATTTTTTCATAGTTTTTGGGCGTAGTGAAAATTTTTAAGAAATTGACACCTATCAACACAAGTGAAAATTTTGAGACTGTTAGGTTTCCTTTTTGTAAATCAATTTCACCAATATTTCTTAAATAATATAATTTATTTTATGATTATTTTTCTATAATTTTTAAAGACCAAAATGATTTATATAAGATTAAATTAAATAGTATATTAAATAATGATATTATATCATATGAAAATATCTTAAAGCACTAATATTTTTTAATCAAAATACATTTAATCCCTAAGCATTTGGCTAACAAAGAAATAAAAGGGAATTTAAGAGAGAAATAGAAGAGTGAGAAAGTAAAAGTTAAGATTTGGAGGTCGCAGAGCAATTTTTATCTGTCAAACTTATTGGGAGATTTGCTCATTTCGTTGTAAGGAACCTTTACCATATTTCTGATTTCAATAATGTTGTGTTTTTGGTATTTTTTCTGATTAAATTTTTATTTTTATTATCGAAAAATGAGGATAATTTTGTATTGATAAAACTTTCATAATGTAACTTTTTATATAATATAGAGATTGAAATTATGAATATTTTGAGTATTTATTCTAGATTTTTTACCTGATGATTTTGAAAATATAGAAATTTTTGTCAACTCAAAAATTTATTTTCACATCTAAAAATAATGATTTAGTTCAACTAAACCTTCAGAATATTATTTTATGCAATATCTGATAATTTGATTAAATTTTGAAAATATGAATTTTTGCTCAGTATAGTTTTTGTTGTCTACCATTAAAATATTTTAGCACTTCTTGAATTAAGCTTAATTATATTTTATTTGATGCAATATATTAGAAATGAATGTGGATATGTGATTGAAATTATTATTATAGTATTGTAATAATAATATGTGCGTAAAAGATAAGTAAAGACTGGTTGACCAGTTGGTTAGAGACTGATTGACCTGTACAAGATGGTGGACCGGCAGACTTTCTTTTAAATATATGGTTTGTTGTTATCCTCGACCAATTTACGTGATACACTGATTTGGAGTTATAAGAACTTGATTACTATAGTGACGTGTAAAGAGTGATGACTCTATTTACTGAGTCAACGGTTTACTAATACTGATAAAAAACTAAAAATACCGTGATAGCCATGACTTCTTACTTATTTAGTGTGACTGCTGAAATGCATGTTATTAAGACATGGTTCCTATTACTATATATATTTATTATGACTGTATTATTTTACTTCTCCTGCCACTGAACAGTTACTGATATAGACACTGAAACTATTTGATACTACTGATTCATTGTGCAATAAGCATGTGACATATTAAACACGTAATATACTGATTTGATATTGATATAGAATAATTGGATAATATATGTACATTCTTATATAATTTTACTGCCTTAATATTATTTTGACAATCCTCACCGATGATTTTTTACTACTTTATACGATCTCTCTATTGATTGATAGTACTGATACAAAGATTATTTTATAGATTTGACACCTATACTAATTTATTGGCTTTCATATTATACTATTTTACTGTTTATTTATTTTACTACTAATGCATAAGAGTTTTACTGTTTCTGTACTGATTCATTTATCATATGAATGCTACTACTATGATTTGATCCCTGACATGCATATTACCTATTTACTGTGCTTTAAATTCAATTATAAATTTTGATGACCTGCTGAGCTTTTTAGCTCATTATATTTGGTTGAATTTAGGACAGGGTAGAGGATCATGAGTATGAGGTTGGTCAGGATTCTTCAGATTCTATTCCAATTTATTTTAGTTATTCTTTTATACTCATGATGGAGTAGTTATGACGTGATTGTATAGATACTGAATAGTATATATAATTTTTGTGAATTGAATATAAATGAATATGATATTTTGATCGATAGTTTTATATCAGCGGCTATTGATATTAATAATAGAAATTAGGTAGCTCTCATTGTTGTTTATTAAAAGATAAAAGAATAATTTTTTTTAAATTAGATTCTTGGACATCATAATTTCAATCATTTAGAGAGAGAGAGAGAGAGGAGAGATTTTAGAAAAAGAAAGAAAGTTCAATTTTGGCTACTTCAATCCATTTTCTACTATCAAACCAGCTCAGAAAATTATTTGAATAAAGGTAGGTTACATTCTACCTATCTTAGTTTTCAAAAATATAAAAAAAATTAGATTTTCCTTATCTAATTTATAATTTTGTATAGTAAAAATGAGGATAACTTTATACCCATAAAACTTTCACCACATAACTTTATATATGTTGTAGATATAAAAGTTCTAGACATTTAGATATTTTTGTAGAAAATTTACCCCTGGCAAATTAAAAATGTGTTATTTTAAAAAATTAGAAAATAATTTTGATCTCAAAAGATAAATTATAGTACAGTAAAAGCTTTAAAATGACACTCTAAACAATCCCTAATGATCTAGTGAATTTCTAAATACTAAATTTCTGCTAAGTCATTAAAATTCTAAGCTACTAATATAGCACTCTGTAAATTTCTAGAAGTTGATCTATTTGCATTTCATTTACTAAATTGAAATAATATATGAGTTTATCTGCTTGAAATGTGTAATTATAAGAAGATCTGATGTTGAAGAAAATTTTATTATGCTAAAAGCACTAGGAGTCATAAGAGCCTAATTTCTGAATATCTGATATATTAAGCATTTGAGAGTCATAAGGGCTTATTTTCTGATATGCTAACACGAAGGAGTCATAAGATTCTTAAAGAAATCTATTAATTTCTATTCTGACATATAAAGTGTTTGTTTATTTATTTTTAGAGTGCAGCCTGATTTATTTTAGTTATCTACTAGTTATATTATTCTTAGTATAATTCTTTGTCATCAATTGCTCATAAATTCATTTAATATGTAAAATGAGTTAATTTTTAGAAATTTAGATTGGTGGGTGTAACTTTTTTTTGGGGGGGGGGGAAACCCTCGGAGGGGCCTACCCGTTAATATAGGGGAAAAAGTACAAGGTCCTTAGAGGGATCTCAAGTTCTCTAATGCTCAAAAGAGCTACAAAAATAATCCAAAAAATTCCTATGAGCTCGATTTCCCTACTACGCAAAAGTACAAAATAACCTAGGTACAGTCTACGGTGCATAAGGAGCACCCAAAAATTGTGAAAAAACCCAAAACTAGGACCGAGCATCAGCCTCCTTCCCCAACAAGCATGAGTGAAAACACCTGCAACAGATAAAACTTGTAAAATACAATGGCAATCCAAGAAGCTGTTGGAAAAATCAAAATAATTACAATCATACCCCAAAAAATTAGATAAGGAAGTCCACATGTCAACCACAGCTAAGCAAGCCTCAAAAACCCAACCAGCTAAACAATACCAAAGGAAACACTCCAAAATCCCAAAGATGCAAGGAAACCAGTGCAGCCACCAACCCATGTAAGGATCAAAACTACAGGCATAAGAATTAAAGACCTCCAAGAACCACCACCAGCTAACGACATTCCCAACTAATAGTAAAAGCCACAACCACAGACGCTGGCAACATTGCACCAGGAACAAAACATCAGATAACCCGATAGAAAGCAGCAGCCAAAAGCACCAAAAGAAATAGCAGCCACCAACCCCCATGTAAACATTAAGAACATGCAGTTAGTAATAGGCCCAACCAACACCACCCAAACAACCCAAGAATGCCAAAAAGTATCCCCAGCAGTCGAGACCAAAAACCAGAAAAGAAGACAAAGAAACCTCCATCACGAACACAATAGTCACGAAATGACCATGGGATAAGAGATATAGCTAACATAGCACAACAGCCATGAAATGACCATGGGATAAGAGATATAACTAACATAGCACAGCCCCATAGACCAATAAAGAAGCCACAAACAGTCCCCCAACTGGCTGAACAACTCAATAAAGATAAAAGTTCCACTATAAAAGCAGAAAACAAAACACCAGCCAGCAGTACAGGGAAGTTTGACAACCCAGAAACTTGACAGCCACCTCTTAAAAGAAACAACAACCTCCTGGAGGCACGAAAAGCCTAACTTACTGAAATTGCAATCATTGTTAAACCCAACAAAGCTAAAGCAGAGCCACAACAAAACCATCAACATAACAATAGGAAAATAAGAATAACTGTCACCAACACATGTGTTCAGCAAAACAAACCACCAACCAACATTAACTAAGCCGAAAATGATCAGCAGAAGTAATCCAAAATGAAACAAAAGGCAACAACACCATAACTCAATCAGGTCGACAGAGGAGCATAACAACTTAGGAAAACACATAAGGGGTATCAATTTCATCCAGCCGCAATAAACCACAAAGAGAGACCGCCACATAAGAGCCAACTACATCAGTAAAACATTCAAGTTGCCAGCCCCATTGCGCCAGCCAAGCAGCACATTCATTTCCTGCTTTGCAAATATGATGAAATGAATGATTAAGAGAAGCCAACAGCTTTTTGATATCTCTAATCTTGTAGAAAAGATCAGAACTACACACCGAATCCCCGTCAACTAAAAAAGTTTTAAAATTAAAATCTGCATTGACCTCAATAACCAAATTAATTAAATTAAGGGAAACACATAACTAAGTGCCATAAAGAATGGCACAAGTAATAGCAATAGAAACATTACCCAGATGAACCGGCCCAGCAAAGGCAATAATAAGATGGCCATTGCTATCTCTGATAGTACCACCACAACCCCCAAAGATATCACATCAATTCCCATCCACATTCAACTTAACAAAATTCTGAGGAGGCTTGACCCAATAAATCCTATTAGCATGAAAGGCATTCCGATCTCCCACCAAAGAGAGACCTAAAGCATCACCAACAAAAAAGTAATTCTTGAAGTTCTTATAAGTGAGCAATTTAACAGCCATCAAAGAGCAAAGCTTATCTTTAACCCTCTGAATCACATTATCATGATGCATTTTCACACCATTAAAAAGTGAATTGTTTCTTTCCAACCAGAGAAATCAAAGAATGAAACAAGGGATGACATTACGGATATGTCCCTTAGAATTAATAAACCAGGCATTAAGTAAAGACTTAAGAGAAAGCTTGTCATTAAAATAATTTAACCGTAATAAGTCATCAAAATAAATCCAAGTACGAACAGCCACCGGGCCAAAGATGAAAACATGATGCATACTCTCCAAATGACAAGAACATTGACATTTGGAAGCCATTCTAAAATCTTTTTTAATGAGGTTATCATCAGTGGGTAAATATTTATGTAAGAGTCTCCAAACAAAAACAGAGATAGTAGAAGGAATGCTCTTATGCCAAATATACTTAAAGGTATTGTCAATACTTCATTTATCACGAAAAGAGTGCCAAGCATCCTTTAAGTGAAATCCACCATCATTAGAAAAATCACATAAAATAATATCCTTAGACTCAGTGTTAATAGACAAGTTAAGAATAAGGTGAATAATGCAATCAAGAATTATATTAGAGAGCTTTTCATAATCCCAACAATTATCATTAAAGAAATGCTTGGCCTTGATCGAAGCAGTAGAAGACGTATTTAAGATAGTGTCAATAGAGTGCTTACCAATCCACCGATCCTGCCAGAAGAAAATATTCCCTTCACCAATGCCCCAAGATAAAAAGGGCTCCACCTCCCATTTAATTTTACAAAGCCTTTTCCACACTTTGGAATCACCTTGTTTAGCAACACAATTAGTAGGATGTTTATCAATACAGTACTTAGAGATCATAAAATTAGCCCAAAGATTCTCATTAGTACAAAGATTATACCAAAGTTTAAAAGTAAAAGCCTTAGAAAGATTATAGAAGTTCTTGCAACCAAGACCACCTTCATCCAAAATACTACAACAATTCTCCCAAGTAGCCCAAGTAATTTTAGAGCTAGAGGAGGTGCCTTTCCAAAAGAATTTGTTAATCAGTTTATGAAGTCTATCACACACAGCTTAAGTAGGAAAAATAGTTTGGAAACTATAAATAGGTAAAGCACAAAGAACACTTTTAATAAGAGTAACTCTACCACCAAAACTAAGAAAATTTGAGTCCTAAGATAAGAGTTTATTCTGAACCGAAGCAATAAGGCCATCAAACAAAAAGGATTGCCTCCTCCCATTAAAAAGAGGGACTCCAAGATACTTTATGGGAAAGTGAGCCTGAGTAAAACCAGTGAGATCTTTAATAGATATGATATGATTATTAGGAATTCTCTTCGAAGCGATGAAGCATCATTTAGTTTTATTAAAGGTAACACCACTAATCATCTCAAACTTAGACAGGAAATCCATAAGTTGCTGAATTTTATTAGTAGAAGCATTAGAAAAAATAATAAAATCATCAGCAAAGCATAGGTACGAAATAGGAGAGCCGCCCAAAGTTCTAAAATAGAGACCAGGATTAGTATCAAACAAATTGCTAAGATCTCTAGACAGAAATTCATCAGCTATAATGAAAAGGGCCGGAGAGAGAGGGTCCCCTTTACCATGAGAGATTTTGAAAAAACCCTTATTAGACCCATTAATAATAACAAAAAAATAAATATTTTTAATACAATTCTTAATAAGAATAATAAAGGTAGAGTCAAACCCAAAAAGTTCTAACATATGGTAAAGAAAGCTCCAGTTTAAATTATCATAGGCCTTAGCAATATCAAGCTTTAAAATTAAGTTACCTCCTCTCACCTTGACATCCAAGTCATGACATAACTCATGAGCCAACAAAATATTATCCGTAATAACCCTGCCTTTCACAAAATCCATTTGATTAGAAGAGATAATTTTAGGAAGAATAGTAGCAAGGCGATTCATAAGAATTTTATATATCAGTTTATTAAAAAATATACAAAAACTAATAGGTCTAAAATCATTCCAAGTGTTCACATCATTATTTTTAGGGATGAGGATAATAGAAGTAGAGGTAAAAAACTTAGGTATAGAGTTACCAGCAAAGAAGTCCAAAACAACAGAAAAAATATCATTATCAATAATGTTCCAAGTTTTGAAAAAAAAGAGTAGTAAAACCATCAGGCCCAGCCACAGAATCACTATTCATATTAAAAATCATATCTTTAACCTCCTCAAAAGAAGGCGGCCTAGAGAGACCATCACTCTCCTCCTGAGAAATAAGGGAAGGAATGAAATAGTGATCAATATTCAAGGCAGGGATAAAGTTTTTGTTAAAACAAGATTTTAAATGTTACACAGCTAAACTAGCAATTTTCTCAGGATTATCAGTAATAGAGCCATCATTCCTACTGATTTTATTGACACTGTTTTTAGCCCTTCTTTTCTTAACCATAGCATGAAAATACTTAGTATTATTATCACCTTCAACTAAATGTTTAGCAATAGCTTTTTGCCTCCAAAAAGTCTCTTCTTGAGCTTGAATATTTAAGAGATCCTCTCTGGCTTTCTTTAAAAGAGATAAATTAGCGTCAGTAGGGTCATCTTGATAATTCAAATCAAGAGAATAAACAAGATGCTCAGAGTTCAAAATATTAGAAAATATGTTTTTAAAAACATGATGATTCCACCAATTAAGAGCCTGTTTCAATCTTTAAGTTTCAGCCATAATCTTTTCATGCCAATAATAGAGTTATCAGGGTGCAAAGGAGACTGCCAATTATTCTTAACAACATCAAAAAAGGACTCATGGTGAAGCCACATGTTTTGAAATCTAAAATGAGATATAACATTATGGTGTCTAGACTTAATATTAATAAGTAAAGGAGAATGATCAGACAAAGTCCTACTCATATGCTGAACAATAGTAGTAATAGGAGAGTTAAGCCACGAATCATTAAACAACACTCGATCCAGTCTTTGCCATAAATAACTCCTATTCCAAGTGAATTTGTCGCCAATAAAACCAATATCAATCAAATTACAAACTAAAATCGTATTATTGAAATCCTCCATAGAACGGATAGAAGGGGTAGCATAGACGAAAGAGGCACAACAATGAAAATTAAAAATCTCCACTTTACAATGTAATACCTGAGTAAAATCATCAATAACATCAATTTTAACCGGATCTTTCCATAACACCCAAATTTTGTTAGCAACATTCGCAATAGCATGATTAAAACCCAACCAACGAGAGGTATTCATGAGCTTAGCAGAGGAAATAAGTGGCTCAAGCAACACTAGAAATAAAATGTTGTGCACACGACATAAATTTTTAACCGCACTCTAGAAGATGATCAACCAATTCCCCTCACATTCCACAATAGCATTAAACATAAAAATAAACTAATGGGAAGTATGCGATCGAGTATTTCTAGGAGGTTGTAAAGAGATGCTCTTAGGTTTTCTACCTCTTTTACTACGAGCCTTAACAAAACTCAAATCACTATCATCCCTAGCATAATTTTTAGCAGTAATATTCATATCTTTAGTATCGAAAAACGCATCACTATTATAATAAGAAGAGGTAAAAGTCTTACTACCACTTGGATGATCCCTTAGAGCTTGAGGGCATTCATCCTCTATAAACATACCATCATCCTCCTTATTAAATGCACCTTCCTCTAAGTGAGTTTCATTTTTCTCCTCATCTTTCTGAAGCCTTTGATTATCCACATTTTCCTGAACATTAAAAGGAGAAGAGGTGTTAATCATAATATCACTAGATTCATTAGTATTGAGGTTGACATTACAAGAGGGTTTAGTATCAATAATGCTAGGAATATCAATATCACTATTGGGCACATTATGAAGCATATTCTTGTCACCCTCAACATTAGAAGGAGCACCCGCTTGGGCCTTAAATCCCTGTTCATGAATCAAATTAGTGTCATTAGGAACCGAAGGAAGGGAAACCTCTATAATAAGCATCAATAGATCCATACGAGACATAGAAGGGTTAGAGGTGTTCTCCTCAATAGTAGGATTAGTAACATTCATGTGTTGGCTCACATTTATTCTGCACTTTGTTTCAAGTCTGAGAAAAGAGAAAGAGTTGGTTGAGTAGCTGGGAATTCAGGATCTGATATGTTTGAATATATAGAGGTTTTTTTTATTTATGTATTATCATGGCTATTTATTTATTTATTTACTTTATTCTGGTATGCCGTCATGTATTGTATTGTGAGAATTATTGTATATACATTTTAATGATGAATGAAAAAGAAAAGAAAATTTATGGATGAGTTATTTTTTGTTGTTTTGCAATACATTAGTAACTCTATAGTCTATTTTAAATTTAAGAAATATGAAAAGTTTTAAGAACTTAGATCTTGGGCTTGATCTAGGACCATTCAAAACGATAAGACCTGTCTGTTCGTGGGTCATATTGGTTTGGGTTGTGACATCATCTCACCAATTATTGGAGAAGAGAGGAGGAGGAGGAGGAGGAGGAGGAGGAGGATGAGGAGAGGAGAGAGAAATAAGAGAAAAAGTTTTAGAGGCCATGGAGCCGGATTCATTCGTCGGGTCGATTATGGATTACGTTAAGCACGAGGTAGGCTCCTAATATCCTATTTCTAATTTTAATGTTAATGTTTATACAAAAAGTTCTGAAATAAAATGTGATTTCAATGAGTTTTAGAAACTTTCCACCCTGTGATTTTTGATATATTGTTCCATTATGGTCATTTTAATGGTAAAAAAATCATATTTTCATTGGTCGATTTTGTCTATATGAATTATTGAATATTTTATGTTAAATATGACATTTATGGCATTGACTACAGTCTATTAAAAGTCTTGAAATGATATTTGAAAGACTCATTATGAAAGGTTTTTAAGATGGAAAATGTGAATTAAGTGTGTATGCAAATTATACATATGTTGATCTCAAAAATCTTATACATGTGATAATTCATGTGTTCATATTCACTTTAAATATGGTATATACATATTAAAATATAAATGTATGCATGTGCATATCATGTTCATAAGTTCTGATGTGAGAGATGTTTAAGTGCACTATAAGTTCTGATACAAGGGCCCTCTCAGTTTTATTATATTATATTTTTGTTTCTTGACCCATCTGCCTTGTATAGGCATGAAAGGTTTAAGGGAGTTATAAGTGAAAGTCAAGTTATAAGAAAGATTAGGCTAGGTCTTCTTCATTTGCTATAAATAGGTAAGTTAATTTTAAAAGACATAAGTGAGAGTGGAGTTATGAGCAATCATTAAGACGTGCATATTATAAATTATATGTTGCATATTCTTTTAATTAAAATAAGTTCAAATACAAATGATATTATGTTAACAAGTATACTCTAATATTTCTGTGAAAGTACAAGTAAAAGTACATGTTAATGCTATAATATTCAAGTTCAAGTGATAAGTTTTGGAAAGTTATTTCTTATGCATGTTCAAGTTTAAAATATACCTATGTTTTTCTTCAAATAATGTAAGCCAATAAGTATAAATAATCCATATGTTTATGTTTTCTAAGTGATAAATTATTTTTTGTTATTTTATAAATGTTAGACTATAAATATGGATATTGATTTTTTTAATAAGATTTTGGGATAGTTTGTTGAACATCTCATTGCTCACTCTATGAAGTCTCTGTTGTTTCCCGAAAGAAAAAGAATTGGCTGAGTAGGAGTTAGTCTGATTGAAGTTTGTTAGGAGCTAGCGTAGCTGAGGTTACGCAGAGGTATTCTTTTGATAAGTCCAATTTTATTTATGTATTCTGATGTTTTATATGTATTATGAACTATTGTACATAATTATATTTAAAAAAAAATGAAAAGTTATGATTTTAATTTTGGATGTTTAATGGCTCTGTGTATGTGAATATTTTGGATGAAATACTTAGACTCATGTTTTAATTTTTTCATTAGACCCTGGGGCATAACATATTTAAAAAGACTAAGCCTCAAAATGGTGAACTGTAGGGAGAACATTTATTTAAAAGGTAAAAATAGTAAACATATGGAGTCCTTACTTGAGGAATTATTATGTTAATGATACTTTAATTGAGCTAAATTAAGATATATTTATAGATTTTGAAAAAAAAAAAGGTTTTCAATTTAGAAAGTTTTGAAATATTCCTCATAGTTATTGATAAAGAACAACATAGATTAAGTCCTCTAATCATCAAAATGTGGGTTGGTGAACCTACCTCTGAGTTGGCTCTAATTGAACTTTTAAGGCACGAAAGGATCAAGAGGTCAAATGTAATACCTTCTATAAAAGATTTAACCCATTTTGACCTAGCCCGATAATTCTAGTGTGTTAGAACTTCTGCATTTTCATATTGTATGTGTCCGAGAATATTTTGTATGCATGTGTATTTGAAATCTGTCCTGAAGCATGCCTCGAGGGTTTGTATGCTTGAAATCTAAAACCTGAAATTTTCCCTTAGAAGCATTGTGGTGCTAGGGTTGGTGGCGTAAAAGTATTGAGCTCTCTGTATTTAAGAATTTAAGGGGGTGCGCTGCAACTCTAGATTTGGGAGCTGTGGCGTCATGCTATCTATTGAGCGCGTTGCCATGCTAGAGTTTTGAATGTTGTGGCGTCTGATCAATATTTAATAAATATGTCAAAACCCTCATAAAATTCATTTTGGTAAAAAAATCCCCCTAGGCCGACTTGGAGCGAGAGAAAGTAGGGTTCAAGTGACTTCAGTCCATTTTCTACTATTGATTCAATTCGGGAAGTTATCCGGATCGAGGTAGGTTACATTCTGCCAATCTCAATTTTAATAATAAGAGAATTTTTGGGATTTTCTAATTAAAATTATAAATTTACAATGTTCAAATGAGGATAACTTCACACATGTTAAATTTTCATAATGTAACTTTTATATGATATAGATATGAGCATTTTAGATATTTAAGTATTTTCTTTAAATATTTCCTCTAATTAGACTGGAAAGTGCACCAATTTTACCAATCAGAAAAATAATTCTGCCATCAAAAAATAATTTTATAATACATTTAAGGATTTAAGATGATGTTCTAGATAATCATTGGAAATTTGGCACAAATCTGAAAATATGAAATTTCTGCTCTGTCGGCTAAATATGTTGACTACCAGTACAACATTCTCTGATATCCTACATTATAATTACTTTCATTTATTTTATTAAAATATAATTTTATATGTACTTATTTGCTTGAAATGGGTGATTCTTAGGAGGTATGGTATGGAGTGGAAGTTTTTTGTGCCGAACGTACCGGGAGTTATAAAGGTTTGAATTTCTGAATATCTATTGTGCTAAGTAATTGAGAGTTATAAAGGCATATTTTTTAATATGCTAACATATGAAGTCATAAGGTCATAAATTTTGATGTATGTTTCTATTGAGAGGCGTAAGGCTAGAATCTATTAATTTCTATTTTGCTATGAGAAGTGCTTGTTTATTCATATTTGAGCAAAAATATGTTTAACTTTTGTTATTTTCCAGCATTGCTCTATTCAGTATAATGGCCAACAACTTCTAATTCAAATAAATGAATATTGGGTTAAGTATTAAAAATTTAGATCGGTGGATGTGACCTACTGAGTTGTGTTGGCTGACATCTTTATACATTCTGTTTCAAGTTAGGATGCAGGTAATGAACCACTTGAGTAGCTAAGATTGCATAATCTAATAATTTTCTAATTTTTTATAGTCATTACTATCTTCTGCTCTGTTTTGTACTTGTCAATAGAGATGTACTATATATATATATATATATATATATATATATATATATATATATATATATATATATATATATATATATATATATATATATATATATATGCATGGAAGGAGAAATTGTGGATGAGTATTTTTCTATTTATTTATAGTTAAATTGTGGCTCTACTGTCTATTAATAATTAAGGGAATATGAAAGTTCTCCAAATTAGATCTTGGGCTTGGTTTGACACTTTTCAGATTCCTTTAATTATTAACAAACAGTAAAACCACGATAACTATAAATAATAAGAAAAATACTCATTTACAATTTAACTAAACCCTAAACTTAAGCTTGTAGTTGCTTAAGGAATATGGAAATTTGATTTGCATAATAACAAGAGAGTGCTTGTGCATTGTTCATGAAGAGAAGGTGTCAAGGTGGTTGTCTAGAAACCCCTCAATTGTTATATAGAGCTAAGACAACCATTGCTACCCCTTTTGTGACCTCCAACAAATGGCTCTATGGCACATATTAGGGAGAAATACCCAGGTCACTTAATCTAGGTTGTTTCAGGTCCCTCCCATACTTAGATTCATATATTTTTGATTCATGGATTTACCACCATTTCTATCCCTCTTAATTATTTAGATTCACGTATCGCATTAAAAATTATGCTTGATCAAATCTTGTTGTTTTCCTCTGCAAATATAAGAGAGAAAAACCTCAAAAGGCTGTCCCAAATGTAAAAGCCAACAACATGGTGAAGAGAAACCTCAAAGCAATATGTGAAGAATTCCTGGAATATGATAAGTGTTGTTTCCATAGACAAGCCATGCATTAGACAAAGAAGTGCTGAGAATATTTTGTTGGAAAATGAGGATCATATGAACCAGGAAGTGGCTTGCTTTGTTCTGTAATCAATGCTCTATTTTTCCTACAATAGTACAGTTGCTGTAGCATTAAATAATATCACTCGCATTACAAAAAAAAAAGATTTCACTTGCTGATATAAACTAGAGTTCTTGTATATTTCATTGAAATTGGTACCTAAAAGTTTTTCCTATGCTTCTGAAGTCATCTCCAAAACCCATGTTGCTGGATTATATCCATCCAATCCTTTATCCTAGATTGAATGTTAACAGTTCAAGAATTTAAATTCAATAAACATTTGAAATTTAGCTTTTAAATCAAAATGGAAGCATAGCTTTCTGCGATATTAACTAAAAAAAATCAGTAAGATGGCAAGAATTTTGTCCTAATGGTCCGACATATATCTCTTCTGCTCCTCTTTTCATTAGGAAGAGCTACATTTTAACATATTTTAGTATATGATGCATTAAATACAGTTTATTATGATGAGGAACTTTTACCTTATCAATTATATCGATGCTAGGCTGACGAATTGTACACACCACTGTCCTTCCAGTGTTGACTATGTTTCTCACAGCTCTCATTACAATAGCTGCTGCTGTGACTCATCCATGAAAATTTTTGAAGGATTTGCAACAAGCTCAACGGCCATCGTTAGCCTTTTCCGTTGCTCAATTGATAACCCATTATGCCAGACAATCCAACCAATGAATCCTTTAAAGGCATCAACTCAACAAGTTCTAGGACCTCTTCAACAAAACTCCAGATACAAACACAATTTCGTAGAAAATTTAATGTGGACACCAAAATGTATCCATTTGGGAAGAATTTTGTTCACAATATCCTGATATACGAGAAAAAGATTGTTGTTTCTTAGCATATCCTGATGTTGCAATGTTTCCCTCTATATATCCACAAGTCTTCCTTCCAGCAAGCACATCTAGTAGAGTGGTTTTTCCAGCCCCACAAACACCCATTAGGGCTGTAAGAACCCCAGGTCTGAAGCAACCACTCAGACCATTTAGAAGCACCAATATATCTCTCCTCAAATCCTTTCAATTTCATTTCCTTAACAAATTTCTTTCATCAGAAAACTTATATAGACTATTTCATATTTTCAAAGCGTAGCTACTACAGAAGTTTAATGAGGAAAAAAAAAAACTTACCGTTAGAAGCAGAATCCTGATTAGAGATCAATCCTTCCCTTGAAGTAGATTGAATTTTTTTTTTGATGTATTCGTTATTTTCTCCTTCTTTAAGCACTCTTCAGATAGAACTATTTGACTTTTCCCAAGTGCTGAAAAAAGTATAGTAATTTAGAATATACAGGAAAATATAGTTGCTATAAATATATTTGGTGTAAGAAATTAGAATCCTCACGTTTTATGTAGGATAGAGATACCGTGAAAAGAAAATTAAATATGAACACATATCCTATCAAAGCTGTTACACCAATCCAATACCGTTTTGCCTCTGGAAATATTCCTCGGGAGTTCAAAACAAATATCCTTCATATCATCTGCAAATATGCAAAGTTCAATTCATAGAACAAAAAGTTATATAAGGATAACTTTAAAATAAAGAAGTTATATAGTTAGAGAGATAACCGCATGCATGCATGAATGACACTGGGTGAATCTATCTAGACCGGTTCAGCCAACCCAACCCACCTCCTCCCTATTTTTTATGTAACTTCTAGCTTTCTTCAATAATTCCCTCTAAAGAGACCCTTGAGGTAGCCTTAACAAATAAAGGGCTATCTCCTCTTTTGTGGACAGATTTTGAGATGATGAGAAGGGTTTCTTTTGCTCTCTTCTGAGCTCTGTATCCTAAAGCAATTCAAGTGGTGTTGCCTTGCCCTAGGGGTGCAACCGAGTCAAGCCGGCTCGCGAGCTAGCTCAAGCTAGACTCGGTAATAGACTTGACGAGTCGAGCTTATCGAGCTCGCGAGTCGAGCTCGAACATGATTTCGAGCTCGATTGTTTATCGAGCTCGAACTGCACACTGCTCGACTCGCGAGCTCGTCGAGCAGCTCGCGGATGAAATCGCTAGCGGGAAAATACAATTGTGCGGGAAAATGAAATGGCCAGCGAGAAAATGAAACCATGCGGATGCTGGCGACGTGAGAACCTGGCACGATGGACGAATGCAAGCTGGCGACGAGTCGTCATGACGCGGAGAAGCTAGCTTGGCAACGACGCAACGGAAGCTAGCGTTGCCGGTTGAAAAGGAGAAGCTGGCGACGACACTGAGAAGCCAGCCTGGCGACGCGAGAAGCTGGCAAGGGCAAACGGACGCTGGCGACGCGAGAACTTGGCGACGACGTTGGCACTGGCGATGGACGTTGCAACGACGGACGGACTGAGCTTGAATTGTTGCTCGAGCAGCTCAACGAGCTTTTTTTTTCCCTCTGTCGAGCTCGACTCGAACACCCCCTAACTCGAGCTCGACTCGACTCGACTCGTTTGCACCCCCTACCTGACCCTGTCCGGTGTCAATGAAGCCACTCATAGTAAGGAAAATAGATAGTGCATAAAATGCCATTGCTGTGGCAGTGGCTAAAACCGTGGATCGACCAATTACAGCAATTAATCGATATAATCCTGAAGCCATCTGTGCTACTAAGAATATCAAAATATATTATTTGATGAACCTATGAGAATAAGAGTGTTGACATGTTAGTTAATTAGAGGTGAAATAAATAAGATGGATTGAATAAAGAAATTGTATTGACTTCTAACCTCATGATACTCGGATCATATCCTATGGCATAGTAATTCAGGATTACCAAGACAGAAACATCTATGAATGAAAATGGAATTTTCAGAATCCATGTTGGTATTGCATAAGCCCATGAAGGATAAAAGAGAGTGTCCCTTTGCTTGAAGAAAATAGGAACTGTAATGATGTTTATAGAAAGTTCAGAGAATCCATTGAACATTATGTTCATACTTGAAAAACAAAGATTGATCCTAAAAAGATCGATCCATCTTCTATAGATTCTCGGTGCATGTTGATCCTTAAAAAAAGAGTCGTCATGATTAATGCTTTCAATAATTCCATTCTACTGACACCATACATAGATGTTGTTAGAGCAGCAGGGTGGCTCTTAGTCCTATCAAATTGAACTGATATCTCCTTTTCTCATCTCTTTGCCAACATGAAATGATTAAAATGCTTCCACAAATTCAGAGGCAGTCACAAATTTGTATGGTTTATCATTATGTACCCCATATTGGTTTTGTTGATCATTCATGGATGTCAACACATAAACTTCACTATTATAAATACATATAGCACTCAAAACTCTAAATGACACATGCAAATAGCCCTTGCTTTAGTACAATCTCATCACCATGTCGACTCCCATCATCATTGTCACCGAACCTAGAAATAAATCATAGAAATCCAATAGGACCTTGAGTTGACAATTAAGAAATAATTCAAAAGAATGAAAACATATGATTTCTATAATATTAGTTCATCAATAAGATTGTCAGAGCATCTAAATTCAATAGTTCTTGTTAGTTTAACCACATAAAATAGAAATAGGATTTAATTACTACAATGACTCATCTAATAAATAGTTCACTATTGAATCAACCAAAAGGCATGATCTTAGTCACCTTCTATAGTATATTTAAATTATGAGTCTAAAAACTCTCCTGCAGATGATGCATAATTAATAACCTAAAAATCACATAATAATAGATGTTAGTTTGCGAGATGCTTAGCAAGTAAAACCACATGATGACAGTGCTTCTTGAAGCTTATGATATGAGTAAACATAATTCAAGTCATTGCAATATACTATCAAATATGTTAGTTTAGATTGCAACGGTTTAAATTGCTGCAAAAGATGTTTGCAGCGGACATCAATCATGGCGGTCTTCATGATCATAGTGATAATAATAATACTAGTTTATTATTTTATATTTTTTGTTAATCAAAAGAATTTTTTTTGTTTTATGTATTTAAATATATTTATAACTTCTATTAATAAAACAAATTTAACAATGGCGACCTTTAAAATAAGGACATTATATAGCAAATCATTCCCACATAAGACTAAGATTGATTTAGTTGTGTTTAAGCTTTTTTTATTTAATTTATTGATTTGCCTTCCAATTTTTCTACAACATGCTAAACAATAATGTTGTGATTTATTATTATCATTGATGATAATTTGATAATAAAATTCTAAATTGATGTTGTCTTCTTAGGAAAACACAAATTTTTTACTTTTTTAAGGAAAAGATAGAATTTTTTTAAATATAGAATATTTATCTTTTCTAAGAAAATATCAAATATTTTAATGTTTAAATTCCTTAATTTTTTTAATCAATAAAGAGGAAAATAAATAAATGTGACTCTACTCAAGCAATTTTGATATCTCAGAAATGATAGTGAGTCTATTTTGAGAAACGGGCAAATGGTTGGGCATTTTTTGTATGGGCGATACATTTTAAATCGGATCTGTAAGATATTGCATTCATTGTCTGCCGCCATTTGTCATTATTGTCGCATCTGATCATATTTGATTATGAAGTGCGTATTTAGGTCAACATATGGGCTTGGAAGATCTTATTATTTTGAATATAAGCTTCCAAACATTATATATATATATATATATATATATATATATATATATATATATATATATAGAGAGAGAGAGAGAGAGAGAGATACTTAGAAATTTGTATTTTATTATTAAAAATCAAATATCAAAGCTATATAGTGAGATCCTAAATTATTTATAGGTGACATCAAAATATTACTAAGATGTGTGAATTAATTAAACTCAAGAGAGAATGAAAATTTAGACATAGATGCTTTAAGATTCATAATTTGTTGTTAAAAATACAAGTTGATATGACTTAATTCAACAAGAATATCTTAGAATATGTCAAACTCATCCCTGTCTCCCTATTTATAGGTTATGGCTTAAATATGATAATAATCCAAAAGCTACATACACTATAAGGTTTCGTTTGTAATAGCTTTCTTACTGTTTTATAAAACAGCTTAGTATAAAAAATTTTAGAAAACATTGAAAAAGTAGTGACCAAAAGTCATCCTAAACGAAGCTCAAAACAAGATTCAAGCTTTATTTGGAACAGCTTTTTGACCGCTTCCGTCAGACAAAAAACAAAAGACTAACATTAACAAATGATTGAAAATAGCAGCACTAGTGCATTTGTAATTTGCTGCACAAAGCCACCGCGCTAACTTTTCTTGTGCTGTCACCAATCGGCTTAAGTAGCCGCCAGAGTTCAACAGCTCTTTCATATTTCCATGATCTCTGAAATTTGAACTGAACTAAGCTGCTAGGTGCATTTATATATTTTTTTTAAGAATGGCTTTAAAAATAAGAAAGTCTCCATTCTTAATTTCCCAGTGTGAATCAGAAGAGCTTCAACAAAACAAGTCATGCTTCCAGATCTTCGTAATATTGCAGATAAGCATCTATATATGAAATGAATGAGGAAAAACCTTAAAGAAGAACCAAGTGATGATTGATTAGAGCATAAGGAACAATCTCAGGTAGATCATCTAAAAGAATCTGGATTAACTCCAATGCCTGTAATTAATGACAGATTAATCCATTACATAGCTCCTTGGGCTACTCATAACAGATGAATCCATTAGAAGTTGTCGTTTTCTGCTTGAATTTATCACACTAATGCCCAACAATAACTCCAATATTCTCCACTTGTGAACCAAGAACAAAATTTGACATGACAATAGCTTACTTCGTCTCAAGAGTGATGGATGGGGATTTCTAAAATGACCACTCCTGAAGCCACCGCCTTCTCCCCTTTCTTACAGTCACTTTTTTTACGGATAGTTAATTTGCTATTTATAATAACAGATCATAATCCACCCTCACATATTACTAACTTGATATATAATAACAGTTTGAACCATATCTAGATAGACCTTGGATGTCCTATCAATGTTGTGATAGTTTTGTAGAAGAGAAAGCTTTCTTACACAAATCGTTCTAGGAACGAGATGACAAGAACAGGACAGAGGAAAGAACAAGATGCTAATGGATTTTATTAATGTATATATAAACACTTATGAGTACAAGCTATATATAGACCAATGGATAACCGACAGAGATATAAAAGCCAATAATGCTGCGAACTTGTACAAGATACAAGATTGTTTGTTATTTATCTTTATGCTCTAATATCCCCCGACAAGCTGATGGGTCTTGAGTGACCATCAGTTTGAGTCGTAGATGCTGAAACCGAGGTGTGGATAATGGTTTGGTGAGTATGTAGGTATTGACCTTCACAATATAACAAAAAAAGAAAACAGACAAAAAAATGCCTTAAATCATTACCTGCCGGCTGCCCATCCCGCATATCCTGCTACAGTCGGATCAATCGCAGCCTGCTACAGTACTGCCCATATCCTGTGCGAACGGCGCCGCTCATGTTGCTTCTCCCGCGTGCGTAACTCACCTCGAGCGGGCCCCGAAGTCGTCGTTAAATACCGACCCCAAAGCCTTCGCAAACGGCATTCGATCCCTTCCTATCGCAAGACCTCCGAACTCCCCGCAGCTCTCGCGATCCCTCATCTCCCTCTACCGAAGCCGAACTCCACTTCTCCGACTTCCTCTTCCAACTTCCGATACTCGCCTCCTTCCTCGCAATCTCCACCCGATCCCTTGCTTCTTTCGGTCCAGAGAAAGAGAGAAAAGAGAGAGAGGGGGGGAGGACTCCCTACCTAGCCGAAACCTTGTTCGCCTTCTCCGAAGGCGTTCCTTCCAGTCGGATCGGAAGCGGCGATGGAAGCTCGCTCCTTGCGAGTTTGCACAAGTCGCTTCTCCGGCTCCCTGTGGTTGTTCGACTCCGCTCCTTCCACGACTTCCCTCCCTCCTGGAGCGGAAGTTCCGACATTTTGATCGCAAGCAATAACCGGAGCTCGCCCCTGTGAAGGAAACTCCCCTACACGCGCTTCTTCGGCTCCTGCGTGCTGCTCGACTTGGCTCGCTCGACAATTTTCCCTTCTTGTCTGATCGGAACCGACGACAGGAGCTCGTTGGCTGAGAGGGTAACTTTCTCCCTCTCGGCTTCTTCGACCAAATCCCTATTGCCGAACAGCCCCTAAGAGTTTTTTTTTTTTAATCATTATTTTTTAATTATAAGTTAACAATAATTAATTAGATTTAATTATAATTAACTATATTAATTATAATTAATGCTTAATCAGTCATAATTAATTAATTAATATTAATTATGTTTAATTAGTGTTAATTATAATTATTAATTAGATAATTATAAATTCATTTTAATTAATTATAATTAATTATCCTTAATTATTATTAATTATTATTAATCGATAATTAATCATAATTAATTAAATATAATTATGTTTACTATCTTAATATAATTAATTATTAATTAAGCATATACTAATTGATATTAATTATTCTTAATTAGAATTAATTATTATTAATTATAAATTAATCATAATTAATTTAGTTCAATTATGATTAATTATCTTTAATTTTAATTAATCATTAATTAATTATATTTAATTATAATTAATTATTAATTAATTATATTTAAATTATAATTAATTATTAGCAATTAATTATTTATGATTAATTATATGCAATCATAATTAATTATAACTAATTAATTAAACCTTATTATTAATTACGTTTAATTACTATTAATTATGTTTAATTGTAATTAGTTATAATTGATTATTATTAATTATAATTAATAATAGTTAATTATTCTTAATTATGATTAAGTATAATGATTGTAGTCAAGTATAATTAATAATGATGCAAATGCAAGTGCCTCTTCTCGCTTGCCTCGATCCACGTGCCAACCCCGTCGACATGCGAAGGTATAATCTCTGAACTCAGATTCCTGTTCTCGTCGTTGGCGACGAGCTAGCAAACCCCCTACGCGCTCACGTAGCGTAGTAGGGAGAGAAGCTAGCGCGACGCCTACGACGAAGCGGGCAATCGCCTTAAACCCCGCCCTCGACGCTCGCGACGGACCGACAAACTCCCTACGCGCTCACGTAGCGTAGTAGGGTGGGAAACCGGTGCGACGCTCGTGACGAGGCGGGTAATCCCCGGACCGCTCATGTAGCGTGAAGAGGAACAAAATTAAGTACCCACATGTGGGAAAATTCTGTGTTTCTTTGCAACAGGTGCCCGAGACCCCTAAACGCTCATGTAGCTGGCGGGGATTGAAGAAAGTTTGCTGCCGTGATGTCTACGGACATCTACCTGAAGCGCGCACGTCGCGTGGAGGGGAAGGCAGCCTCTTGGTTTTTCCCCTAAACAGGGGAGACGCCGGGAGGCTGCCGAAATTTCATTTGAAGATGTTGAAGACTTGAACAAAAATGGGACTTGGACTTGTGAACTCAAATCTGAACAAAACATAAATGAACTATAACTTGAATTGGAATTAAATAACAACATTTGAACTACAAGGAAACTTTGAACTTCTACAAGACAATAGAGGACTTGAATTCGAATGACAGAACAAGGGAATTGAATTTGAACTTGTGAACGTGAATTTAATTTGACTCAAACATAGCGGATGTCAACAGAACTTAAACAAAATGTCAAAGATTTGGACAACAGAGGACTCGAACAAGACAATACAGGGAACTCAGATTTGAAATGAAGCTAGACATTGAAGTGAACTATAGTTCGAATACCAAGTGAATGGCATGAAGCATAACTTAAATGTCTAAGATAAAACTTGTAATGTGGCAAAGTGATATTGTTAGTCATGTCAGCAAGGATCAGTAACAAATGCAACAATATCTCTATGCCTAATGTCATCATACAAGCAAACAAATTCACAGGCATAATCGACTCATAAGGAATATCTAACAAATGCGGAGGTGAATTGAAGTCAACGCAAAGATCGTGACGAATGCAGATGAGCGTTAATAGTTCATTTATGAACGAGGAATGATGATATGCAACAAATAAATGAGCTGTCATGAAGGATCCGATAAATATTCGATACATTGATCTCTTGCAAGTAGAAGGGTTCAATGATACTGCAAAAGACTCATTTTGTAGTCAACAACAATATGCAAGTAAACACATCAATCTCTTGTGGATTATTGAAGTTCACGTGTAGTGGGTTAAATGAATCATTAGCAAACACGAATGAGGAAAATGTAGTGAATACAACTCACCCATGGATCAATCATGCAACTAGATGTATTCATCTCTTTCGAGAAGAAGAATCAGATATGAATGAATCAACAATCAGTAGAGAACAAAGAAAGTTTCTACATCTCTCTTACAAGCAGTTATGGGACATGTGTAAATACTGGTAAATGACGATGGGTAGTGAGCAAGTGAATGCAAATCAAAGTGAATACAAGGACATGTGATCTATTTGCAAGCATTGATCAACGAAAACCAAAGAGAATGCAAAAACACAGGTTTAGATAATCATACAAATTTCCCAACAAATGATAAGGGAAATTCATGCGATTAATTACTAGAGACAATTGCATCGGTTACAAGGATGTGTATTGGATAAAATCTCAACTAAAGTTTGCTTAAGAACTCTTTGAGCAATAATATAAAATCTACAAAGAAATCTACCAAAAAGACATGCGACAAATGAAATACCAAGTTCAAGTTGAAGTGTAGCCTTCCCATAATCAATACAAGTCAGCATACAAGTAATCATACCGATACCTTACAAGTGAGATAAATCAGCGTACAAAGAGCATTAGGACTTAATGCAGTTGATGATATGCTCCACCGGCATATGCAAAAGCATGCATCAAGCACTAGGGTATCCCTACGATCAAGATCTGCAATACATACAAGTTTCCTACGAATACAGACGTATGCACCACGTATCATCTGTGGGTAGTATATAAAAACTTCAGTAAATGCAGTATCCTGAAGTCAATCCAAATCTATGAATGAAAACATCTGCCTGTCTGCAAGAAATAATAGGGGAGATCATATAACTCCATGCCATCGGATCTGCAACATCTACGCAAGCAGACAGAAGGCGTACGAGTCATCAAATGAAGCTACATTACAACGCCACCGGATCTGCAACATCCGTACGAGCAGACAGAAGGCGTTTATAAATATTCTAAAAGTGCCCCTACACGTGCACTATAACATGTATACACTTAGGTACACATAAGGGGATGTATTATAAACCCGCATGGGCCCTGGCGAGCGTGTTATTGGTACACACGTGACGCCTAGGGATGCTGCGCGGATCAGTAAATTTGAACCCGATCCTCCTAAAGCAAGTAGATAGGAGTTGACAAGGTTCAATAAATATTTATAAAATGCCCCCAAACACTCGCATGGGCCCCGACAAGCGTGTTATTGGTACACACGTGACGTCTAGGGATGCTACGCGGGTCAATAAGTGAATTCAAGTTCGAGCCCGATCCTTCTATTCAGGTAGATAGGAGTTGACACGGCTCGAATTATTAAATAAATATACGGTCGCGAGATCGACCGAGATATTTGTTTTGTACGTTCATATTAGGCCTTCAAGGCCTATAATCAAGAGAATTCACTTATAGAGGCACAAAGCCTACGAAACCCGATCCTCTGTCAATTGCTAGGCAGAGTCGACAAGGTCCAAAACATAAAAAACATGAATAACCCCCACACCCCGATGATGGCCGTGTTGAATGCTAATCTTAACCAGAGGGGTCCACAAATATTTCAAATGCCATCCAAATACCCATCAAAACCCAAAAATCTCATCAAATCCAAAATCCAAAAATATTTAAAATTGGAATCCAACCATCAATCACTTAATGCAAATCCATCCACCCTCCGCAACAGTTTGCCGAGGTGGACAAATTAAAATTTACTTCAGCTCACAAAGAGCTAATGCCTGGTCGAAAATATCACTAGGATCCATTCTCAAACAATCTCCTGCCAGCAAGGACGTGGTACGAGTCCTCTAACCGGCAGTTTCGCCGCCAAATGGCTCTGCAGGATAAACGGTTATGACTCGGGGCCCTCTAAATCAGGTGGTCGCCGCCAAATGGCACCATTATATTATGATTATGGCCAGAGCCCGTATGCTCCCCAATGGCATCAAATCCTTGAGATATGAATCAATAGGATATGATCGGTAGGGCACAAAGCCCTCTGTTAGCTAAGGTGGATTCAAATTTGTCCCCTTAGGCAAACATCCAACCCAGGTCTACAAGGTTTCCTTGGACGAAGCAACCCATGGCTGCTGATAAGGATCCTTCTGTCAGGTTGGGTCGACTACCTCCTCTGACTAAGTAGACCAGGGACCATGATGGCCCGGGACGACGGAACCATGGGATCTTGATCGGGTCTATCATCCATTCCCCCACCATTCGCTTTAAGTGCAAGATGGTGAAATTTCAATTTTAATATCAAATCTTCAAACTCCCCAACTTTCCATACTCATGCTGCTACTATAAGCCAGACTCACGTATTTCTACGTATCTGATTGACGACTAGCCTTAATCGAAAGTTCTCTCTCGTTATTGGGAGGGGTAATTAACTATAGGGGCTTGCGCCTATAGGAAACCAGAACTCAGATCATAAAGTCCTCGCAAAATGAGGGCGAAATCTCTGGGTAGTGTCTTATCTACTATCTCATCTGCCTTCCAAAATTTACCCCGGAACTTAAATCGTTTAAAACTCCCCCTTCGAAGAAAACAAAGAGCGGGCGGAGGCCGGGGCCGAATTTTCGGAGCCCACAGTAGGCAATTTGATCGATGGTGCTAATGGGAAGAAGCCGAATGTTGTTTTGTTGAATATGATCCCGAACAAATCTCTGATCAACTTCGATGTGCTTTGTTCTGGCATGGAAAACAGGATTGTTGGCCAGAGCAATTGCGGATGTGTTATCACAATAAAGATTTGTAGGACTTTGTAACTTGATGGCAAAATCATTGAGGATCCGCCGAAGCCAAATGATGTCTGCAGTGAGAGTCGCTAGTGCCCTGTATTCTGATTCGGTGGAGGAACGAGCGACGGTGTGTTGCTTTTTAACAATCCAAGAGATTAGTGTAGTGCCAAGAAACGAACAGTAGCCAGATGTTGATTTTCTAGAGACTGGATCACCAGCCCAATCCACATCCAAGAAGGATTGAAGAACCAAATTACTTTTGGTGATGGGAATGCCATAGTCCATAGTTCCTTTAATGTACCTCAGTAGCCTCTTTAGCAGAAAAGTGTGAGAAGGTAGCGGATTATGCATGTATTGTGATAGCAAATTGACGCTGTATGCAATGTCTGGGCGACTGAGAGTTAGGTACTGTAGTGAACCAATGAGTTTTCGGTAGGCAGCTGGGTCGGCAAGAGCTATATCGGAGGGAGTATTCGTGGGTAATTTGGTATAGGTGGGGTTGGCGAGAGAGTTGCATTGAGTCATGTTAACCTGTTGAAGTATAGAGTAAGCATAGTGAGTTTGTGAAAGGAAGTATTGCTGATCATAGAATTGAATTTGTATGCCAAGAAATGAGTGAGCCTCTCCAAGATGTTTCATAGTAAACTTGGCATTAAACTGATCAAGAAGATTCTTGATAGCTTCTTGATTATTACCTGTTATGAGAATATCGTCGACATATATAAGTAGAAATATACTTAATTGAGGTTGAGTGCAGATCAAGAGAGAGGGATCTGACTGACTGTGCGTAAATCCTAAGGATACGAGGTAAGTAGTGAATGTATTATGCCACTGTCTAGGAGCTTGTTTGAGCCCATAAATAGCTTTATTTAGACGACAGACATGATGAGGATGAGATGAGTCTTCGAGTCCTTTGGATTGAGCCATGTGGATTGTTTCGGAGAGATTTCCGTGAAGAAACGCATTGGCCACGTCAAGCTGTTGAATAGGCCAATTGTTGTGTAGAGCTACAGTTAGCAGAATTCGAATGGTAGGTAGTTTAGCCACCTAACTGAATGTCTCGGTGTAGTCGATGCCATATTCCTGATGATTTCCTTGAGCTACCAATCTAGCTTTGTATCTTACAATAGAGCCATCTGCATGATATTTGATGCGATATGTCCATTTGCATCCCAAAATAGATACTTCAGGGGGCAGTTGCACAAGGGTCCATGTATCTTGTTTTTGAAGCTCAAAAAATTCAGTGGCCATAGCTTTTCTCCACTCAAATTTCATGGCAGCATCAGCATAGTTAGTGGGAGCATATCAGAATTAGGAGTGGATTGTTTGTAAAGCAAATTCATTTTGATTCGAGGTTTGAGGGAGCCTGTTTGCCGTCGAGTGATCATTGGGTGAAAAGATTGACTGGGTATGAGATGAGGAGGAGAATTAAATGGATTAACGTGGATGGAGTTTGACTGATTAGTGGAAGAATGAGGTGGAGTAGCGGATGTAGCGGATTGCTGATCAGGTAGAGAGCTAGAGGGCTGTTGATGAGAGGATAAAGGATTGTTGGTGGTAGTGAATGTAGGTGTGTGAGAAGCAGAGGAGAAATGAGAGGGTAGGGAGGTGTCTCCGAAGTGTTTTGCTTAGCAAAAGGAAACGAGAGTTCATTAAATTGAGTGTGCCGTGACATGAAGATTTTGTTGTTAGTCATATTAAGGCATTTATAACCTTTGTAAGTTTCAGAGTATCCAAGGAAGACGCATGATTGAGCTTTAGGTTGAAATTTAGTGCGAAGAGGGGCCGGAATGAGAGGAAAATATTCACAACAAAAAATTCTAAGATATCCATAATTAGGTTTGTGCTTGTAAAAGAGTTCAAAAGGCGATTGTTGATTCGTTGTGAGGGATGGCATACGGTTTATGAGATAGATAGATGTAAGAACAGCGTCCAGCCAATATGTGGTGGGAACCGAAGCAGTGAGGAAAAGAGTCCTGGTGGTTTCAATAATGTGTCTATGTTTTCATTCGGAGATACCATTTTGCTCGGGTGTGTAGGGGCTCGACATTTGATGAGAGATACCTTGATCTTTGAGAAATTGAAGGAGGTGATGATTGGTGTATTCCATACCACCATCAGTTCTGAGGCATTTAATATGTCTGGAGGTGAATTTTTCAATGTAATTTTTGAAATTGATAAAGATGTTAGTAACATCCGATTTTTGTATCATAGGAAAAAGCCATGTGAATCTAGAATAGTCATCGACGAAAATAACGTAATATCTGTAACCTTGAACAGATGTAACCGGGGATGGTCCCTAGACGTCAGAATGCACTAATTCAAGAATATTATTTCATCTGTGTACAGATTTTTTGAAGGGTAGTTTGTGGCCTTTTGAAACAATGCAAGAATTACAAGAAAACAAATGTTTATCTATGTGGAGATCAGGATTACATTTAGATATAAGATGTAATACCCTGCTATGAGGGTGACCTAATCTGTTATGCCAAGGAACGAAAGTAGGAGAGATGGCTGTAAAGGCAGACTCTGAGGAGGATGGAACAGAGTTCTTTATCGTGTATAGACCATCATGGCAGGATCCGTGAAGCAGAATTTGATGAGTCTTGATATCCTTAAAAAAAAACCATTAGGATCAAAAATAACAGAGATATTGTTATCTTTGGTTAGTTTGGAAATGGATAAGAGGTTGTATTTAAGAGCTGGAATATGTAAAATCTGAGCAAGAGTTAACTTACACAATGGAGTGGGTAACAAACCTGCACCTGAGTTGGCGATGGGTATTGTTCTTCCATCGCCTATTGTGATGGAGTCAGAACCTTGGTAAGGACTTGCGATAGACAGGTTGTCCAGAGAGTTCGTGAGGTGAGATGACGCCCCGGAGTCAAGAAACCAGTTAGTAGAGGATGATTCTGGAGTGGCGATCATGGCTCGATCATTGGTATTTGCAGATGCAGGAATGTATTGCGTGTTAAAGCGATGCCAGCAGACGGAGGCTGAGTGACCCTTTTTATTGCATATTTGACATGTGGTCGGCAGATTGTCTGAAGATCAGAATGAGTGCGAGCCACATTGGGAAGTTTGTCCACGAGTTCTGTAGCCAGTGCCCCGTTGAGAGTACAATGCCAGATTTGGGTCAGTAGGTGGCGGATGGCGGGTGTTTTCAGCTGCTATGTTGATCTCTTCACTAAGAAAAAGAGGTAAAGTTGATCGGGACTTATAGGCGTGAGCATGGTGCAGATAGCAGTTTTGAAGGCTTGGTAGGAGGTAGGGAGCCATTCAGTATATACAGAATGATATCCTCTGTATTGACGGTAAATCTGGTGGCGGCGATTTGATTGACCAGACATTTAATTTCAGTAATGTATTGAGTCATGGTGGAGTTCTTCATAGAGATGTTATGCAACTTGTTCTTGAGTTGGATGACCTTTGAGTGACTGGTAGATTGAAACCTAAGCTCTAGCGTGGTCCAAATAGCGGAGGTGGAATCAAGATTTACGATGTATGGAAGAACAGTTGGTGAAATTGTAGAGCAGAGGGCAGCCGCCAGATTTTGATCGGTAAGAAGCCATTGAGCATAGAGAGGATTGGGAAGATGGGAGCCATCCGGTTGGGGCAATTAACGGGATGGGACATGGATTAAGGGATCAAGAAAATTTTCAAATCCATTGGCGCGAAGTAATTTGACGATTTGTGAATGCCATAGATTATAGTTTTCGGTGGATAGAGAGGTGGGAACGATGTTCTTGAGATTGGCAACGACGAACTTCAGTGATGAAGGAATGGTAGCATCTTCTTGAGTGGTTGCTTCAAGGTTGTCGCCAAGTTGGGAAGAAGACGAGTTGGACATTGATGAGAGCTACTATTACAAGAGAAAGCTTTCTTACACAGATCGTTCCAGGAACGAGAAGACAAGAACAGGACAGAGGAAAGAACAAGATGCTAATGGATTTTATTAATGTATATATAAACACTTATGAGTACAAGCTATATATAGACCAATGGATAACCGACAGAGATATAAAAGCCAATAATGTTGTGACACGTGTATAAGATACAAGATTGTTTGTTATTTATCTTTATGCTCTAATAAGTTTAAACACTTAAGCTTCAGTGTTTGAATACAAAGAAGCTATGTTCAAATAGATTGATTTTACATGCTTCAATGAAAAGGGCTAAAAGGCTATTGGTTTTTATCATATTTCCTTTACAATTTAGTGAGCATGAAGCATAAGCAAAAGTTTGTGTTATTTATGCTAACACACCCTTTTGTACTTTACTCGAATGCCCTTCGCTAAACAAATGTGAGATGGCATCTTATACCTTACATCAGTGCATTAAATACACTCATAGAGATGAAGAGTTTTCTATCTTGGCTGATTAACAACCAGTTTTTGTTAATGAAATGGGAATAGATGATGATATTAAATACTATATGCCTAATCAAAGTTGATATACTTGACTGCTCTTGCTTCAAGCTATGTCTAATCAGAAGATGATACATTCGACAACCCTTGAGCTTTGACTATATGCAAATTCCTCTCCCATCGCTTCTAGACTTCGTTTGGGACAGTTTTTGACTACTGCTTTTTTTTCTGATTTTAAGAAAATTTTGTACTAAAAATATGTTTAGAAAGTAGTAAAAAGCTATCCCAAATGAAGCTCTAATCTCATCTAAAAAAGGAGGTATGATGGCAACCTAGGTCGCATTTAATTAGTTTTTGTTGTTAGAAATATTTTTATCCACATAATTAAAATCACATTCTTAAGGAATAGTAATAAAAATAAAAAATAGTGACTAAAAACTTTTTTATCTTAATTACACTATTAAGAAAAAAATGACTAAACCCAAAATTCTTTTAGGGGTTGTTTGGTTTGTGAAAAGGAATGCAAAATAAAAAAAATACATTATAAAATAAATATATTATATTTGAAATATTTTAAAATTATTTATTTTAGCATAAAATAAATACAGGATATTACAATTTTTGTGTTTTATTTAAAGTAAAATGAATTCAGTATAAAGCTCGATGGAGTTGGTGATGATGCAGTTGTGCTGAAGATCAATGATGGCTAGTGGCGGTCAATGGTGGTGGTTAGCAACAATAATAGTAGTTGTGGTTGCAATAGTCGAAACAATGCACAATAATAATGTGGGGTGGCACTAAATTTTTAGCCCCTTCACTTTTTTCTCCTTTGGAGGGCTTTAAAATGTGTTAGTAATGATAGGTAAGTTCTGGAAAGGGTTGGAATGAAGAGGTTTTCAAGTTCCATACAATTAGAAGGTGATATGCTTAGGTGTTAGAATTCTAGATGAATTCCGACAAGTAGGGTTTAGGCTTTTCGGGTTTCAGACATTCTAGGACTTGAAAACACTTGGAAGTGGAGTAGTGTCTTAAGAATAATTCTGAAAATGTTCATTAAATTTCAAGGAGTTTTGATGGCTCAAATGTGGATTAAAACCCAACTAGGTTAGATTTAGCATAATTTTGGCTAAAGGCTTTAGGAAGGGATTTGAATGTGATTTTATTCTCTCTTGAAAATGGATATGGGATGGTGATGGGAAAATCGTAAAATAGTTCTATAATAATTTTAAAATAAACAAAAGATAGACTTGTTACTCACCTGAGTAACAAGATTAAAGAGATCATCAAACCTCTTCATATGAGGGTTGGCCGCCAAGTCTTCTCTTATTGGATTGAACTCTAATTTTACATAACACAATATAAATAAACCTTCTTATTCATTCCATTATGCTTAAATAGTTACACATTTCATTTGAATTACATACAAAGGAGAGAAAAGGGTGAAAGTGATAACTACTAATACCTACCCACTCTAGCTTGCCCTAGCCAACCAACCAAACATGAGCCCATATTCAAATTAAATTTATTCATTCAATTAAATATGTGCACTTAATGAATTAATCAATCCCTTAAGTTTTCAAAATAAAAAATTCAAATATCCAAAAATTTAAAATTTTCACTTCAACTTTCTAATTACTACTACAAATTAAAATCATCTCGACATAGTATCTTACAAAACACATGCATAAACAAAAAAAAAGTTCTATTTAATAGTTTTGCCTCAGATGACATAACACTTAGTCTTGTATGACACTCAGTTCATAGCTTCTGGCTAGTATATTGCTATGATACCAATTATAATAGCTCAAACTCTAAACTATCAAGATATGGTACGCTTTAGCCTAAAGGCTTCACGATTTTGTCCTGTTGATGCAACTTCCCAGGAGGTCACCTAACCCAGGATTTCTTCGGGATGTGTACACTTAAGAGTTTAACTTATTTTTACTTAAGGGTTTCACAGCAACTCCTATCTCTCCACATTCAACAAAATGCAAATCAAGAACTTCCAAAAACACCGCAAGTGGAGGGGTAATCAAATTCATATTATTCAGATATGATACCAGTCATTCCTCAAACCCCAATCAATTAAAAAAATTCAAATGAAAAGACTTCATAAATTCCATAGGTGTAGGGATGATCAAATTCATGCCAACAATATAAGATTGTAATTGTTCCTCAAGCCCTAATCAATCAAAAAAATTCAAATGAACAGACTCCACAAAGTCCATATAACTTCAACTATTCCTCAAACCCTAATCAATTAAGAAAGTTCAAATGAAGGGATTCCACAAATCCAACATGTGAAATGTTAATCAGATTTAAGCCAACAGGGTGAAACTATAATACTAAAATTTTTCAAAAAAATAGAAAAGCTTAAATTTTTCTTCAAAATCATTTTTATTTCAATCTACACTTTATTTCAATCACTTTCATATATATAGGAGCATACAGAAATAATTAATATAAATCAATTTATGTATATAATTTCATTTCTCTAAAGTTTTTTTTTTCCTTACCTTCACTGTAGCTACCATTTAATATACTGTAGGGAGCTGAAGTTCGAATTTTTTTGGGATTTAAGGCGGCCGAACTCCAATTTATTAAATTTAATATAATTCTCAGCCTGCTTACCCCATTTTCTCCTTCTGTTGGGCGCGAGAAGAGGGTACCGGAGCGAAGAGAAATCGCAGATCAGTACTGTAGAGAATTACTGTAGCGACTTATTGCAGAAAATCATCACATGAACCTTACTGTATCATGTACTGTAGCAGCCGCAAAAAAAACCTAGCGGACGGAACAGGGAACAGGGAACAGGGAAGGGAAACACGGAGAACGGAGGAGGGAGAAGAAGAAAAAAATTATGTAAGAAAATTTTATCATGCTCGATTTGTGTTGTAGGAAAAAGAAATTTAAATCAGGAGAAATTTAAATGAGATAAAATATTATTTTTGAGATTTTATTGTAAATTGGATTTCTAAATTAGAGATTGTTTATAATTTGTGAAAAATATGATTTATTTAGGTTGTTTATAAAAGAAAAAAAAAGTCGGGGTATTCTAAGGCATCACATCCATCCTATTAATATAAAAAATGAGGTGAGATACTCAATTTTATAGCATTTCTTTATATTAATCATGAGATGAAAATTTCAACAATAATAAAAGTTTTAGTCTTATGATCACTTATTCATAATGAATTTATTTTATATGTATAATGCTCTGGATTCTTAATCATTGTGTACTGTTACATGACATCCTTAACGATTGCTATGCTAATTTGGTTATCATTGAGAAAAATCATATTATGGGGGATAGACCAGCAAGTGATGACCTATGCAGGAAAATAAGAAAGACCTGACGAGATAAGTCGTGATAGGGAACGTATAGGAAGTACCTGACTTTTTCTTTTAAAAAGTTAGAATTTTTTTAGATTCAAGCTTGAAGGGAGGGGCCATAAATAAATTCTTAGCCAACGGGCTAGGTGACAAACTATTATGAGCATACTAAAATCTATAATTATCATATGAATTTTCTAAAATAGTATATATGAATAAGACGAGATATAAGAGAAAATCTAAAGAATTTCATATAGTAAATTGCAGTGTTATGCATTAATCAGTTACTGAAATGAGATACAGTTTATTCATTCTTTTCTAATTATATGTGTACTGGTTATGACTCTTGTGCTAGTTCAAAATATCAACATACATATTAATTGCTTTTCATTTTTGTACATTAAATCTTGTAGTAGAATTGTGTATTTCATTGAGTGTTTAGCTCTGACACCAGGTGGATCTATCCGGATCGATTCAGCCAACCAAATCCACCTTCTTATTATTGTTAACTTATCATCTTTCTACGAGCCTGAAGTTCCTCTTACCTTGGTAGACTGACGTTGGTACTGTTGCTAAGTTTTATTGTCAATAAACTTCAGTCCTTATATTAGCTATATAGAATTAGTTTGTTTGGCCTTTATGTTTTCATTGGGATTATGGCCTTTGAAGTAGCCTACAAGTTATTATAAATAAAGGGATGCTTTCTTGTAAAAGAGAGGTGAATAATAAGACTTGAATTTTTCTCTGTTTTGGATTCTGTATCCTGAATAAATTCAAGTGGTGTTACCCTGTCCAAGATATTCATTATTGGGATAGTCGTGCTACTGTATCCAGCATCATGTGATTTGTCTGTCTCTCATTCTCCAAGCAGCAACACCCCAAACAGTTCGGTGTCATTGGTATCAAAGTCCAACTCCAGTAAGAAGCTTGATTACTGATGTTCCTCATCCAAACATCAAGAAGGTTGATGCCAGCCATCAAGAACTATAAGTTCTTCCTCTTAAATCGTGTCCTGCTTATGTCATGTTTTCACCTGCTTCTAATCGCTCCCTTCAAGGCTGCCATAGCTCTTCCTAGGTTTTAGACAGACACACTTCTCCGCTGTCCTGCAGCTATCCGCACAAGAAACCATTGTCCCTTTCTTACTCCAATAATAGCCATAAATTTCAGTCCATCCTTCAAGAATCTGTCCTACCTATAGCTCAAAAAGCGGTTTGTTCTCCATCTACCACAAGAATCATTTCCAGCTATAGTAAGAAGCGATTTTCTCGCTTTCACTGATATCCCTCTCCTACAATCCAGCCGTTTCCCTTCAATCCAGCCTTTTAACCACGCCACCTACTATTCTTCTTCCAACCAACACCCTAAAAAGGCTCCAAGAAGGTGCCAAGACTTATTTCTATTGTCCTTCTGGCCAACTCTCTGCATACACACCCCTTCATCCCGACTCCTTGCTTCCTTCCCACGTAAAGATCCCAGCTTGATCTCCTATGCACCTGTGTCGCCCGACTTACGTGCCTCCGACCAAGTAGCTTGCATATCTCCACTACCTTTAACCAGTGCAACTAGGTGGCTCGATCTCACCTACCCATACCCGCTCTAACCCTAAAAAAACCTAGCGTCCGTCACAACCTGCTTGCTCCCACGAACTAAGCCGACCCAACCCCCTACTGCCCGTAACCTTCCCTACCTCCAGTCCTCATAAAGCCTAGCTCGTCCCACTTTTTCTCCCCATGCGCTCCCTACCAACCCCATTCCAACAAGCTATAATCATGCAGAATTCCATCCAAGAATCTCCTATAGTTGATGTTCTTCTACCAAACAATCAAAGAAGATGATGTCACTTCTTTTCCAGCCATCAAGAATAGCTAATTTGTGGCTCTTGGTCCAAAAACCAATAGTAAGACTCTTTCCTATAACATCTTCAACTGTCGAGAATTTTTTGGCAAGATGTTGCCTAGCTGGAATCCACAAAAATCAATACAAGAAGTGGTGATTAAAGAACTACAAAGAGAAATACAACAACCACAACAAAGGTTAGCAAGATTGGAGCAAAGTTAAGCAGAGGAACATCAAGAAGGAGAATAAGACATTCATCTTTTTTATCAATATCTTTCAAGTGATGAAATCAAAAGAAGACGACATCAGAATTATGTCATGTGAGGATTACAAGATGATGGAGGAATCAAGATTGATCCACCTGATTTTGATCGGACCCCTTCTTACTAAAGACATATTAGAAGGGCTACCCCATAAGCCTTCCTCTACACCTTCGATCGAATCCATCTTTGATTTTAAAGATCCATTGTCAAAATCATCATCTTTACCAGTCTATGATGAACTTGTGTATGATGACGACACTCTTTAGAGTTCTTAGTTTTGATAATCCTGCATATGATGATGACAAGAGCAAGTTAGATACCCAGCCATAATTATTCATTCATATCATTTCAGATAAGGCAACAAATACACATTTCATCCTTGATATGGAAGTTGGTATGAACAAACTTGATCTTGTCAACCACCTTGGTATCTTTGCTCATTTCAACACAAAATTTATGGAGATGATAGTTGTTGGTGTTGCTATTAGCATTATTAGTCAATTTGATTTCTTTTTATAAATTACTGAAAACAAGGAAGACTATAACAAGTTTTATAAGACCTTTTCAAAGAACCTCAAGCTAGGCCTTCATTGACTTCAACTTATGTTGAAGTCTCTCCTAGACAAGGAGAATGACATCGGGTGGATCTATCCGGAGCAGCTTAGCCAACCAAATCCACCTTCTTATTGTTGCTAATTTGTCATCTTACTACGAGCTTGAAGTTCCTCGTACCCCGGTAGACTGATGTCGGTGCAATTGCTATGTTCTATTATCAATAAACTTCAGACCTTATATTGGCTATATAAAATTAGATAGTTTGGCTTTTATATTTTTATTAGGACTATGGCCTTTTAAGTAGCCTACAAGTTATTAAATAAAGGGTTGTTGTCTTGTAAAAGAGAGATGAATAATAAGACTTCAGTTTTGCTCTATTTTGGGCTCCGTATCAAGAAAAAATTTAGGTGGTGTTACCTTGCCCAAGATATTCATTATTGGGATGGTTGTGCTGTTGTATCTAGCAGCTTGTGATTTGTCTGACTCTCATTCTCCAAGCAGCGACACCCTCGGTGGTCCAGTGTGAAGTTCACTAGTTGATGTATTGCATAAAAGGGAAAGGATCCAACAGAGCTTTAGGTGGGTGATCGACTACCTTGTATACATAGTCATTTTGTGAGTATAGTTTTAATTGTAGATGGAAGATCGATCAATAAGCTATAAGTTAAAGCTTTTTGGTATGTAAAAAAATCATTTGAAGTTTTTAGTAAATCTCTGTATTGTATTTTAATTGCATGTTTTCAAACATATAATCATGAGGTAAAACATATAATTGGACTATAATAGTGTTGGGATAGTTTGGACGGATTAATTTTTTACTCACTTTATCCTGATAAATGTAGTTCACGATTGGTATTAGTGAGAAATGTATTTATTTGGATTATCCATCTTTGTTACACCTCATGTTGATTGGGGAGGGGGGTGGCGGGGTCAAAATGAGGCTTGACAGAAACTTTGATTAACCATCACACCCCATAAAATTAAAAATTCTCAAATGAAGAAATTTTGATAAACCCATTAGTATGTGGTTCATTAAATTCAATCCAACTAAATAAAACATTGGATATTCCTTACTCTTTAACATAATGTATTTCTCAATGCCAATAAGTGAAACTTTTGATATTCCAAAAGGGATAATTAGTCAAATTAATGAGAAGGCTAATCACTCCACATCTAAAAATTGATGGCACATTTCAGTCTAACTAAAAAGAGCCTTTGGAGTTTGTTCCCCCCTCCCCATCTCCATCTCTATCTAACTCACAATGAATTCCTATTCCTAACTATTGGACTCTTTTAAGTAACCCTCTTACATTCAATGTATTAATATATCAGAAAGGCCAACATTCTATTTATGAGAATACCATATCAGATCATGATGACCCATTAGATGTTCAAGCCTATTTCATAAAACCATAGTTGATCATTATGTGGTAAAGTCAAAAAAATTTTGCATAATAAGAGCTTATATTTCATAAGATCTTTTGCAAGCTTTTTTTATAACAGTGTACCTTCTTAGTGGAAGATTGTTTGGATTAGTTTTCAGGTTTTCCTCTTGGTTATAAAATTTTTGGGCCTAATTTTCCTTTATTTCTCTTTTCTCCATTTCTTCTAAGACTAGCATTCAACTTTTCATTTATTTTCATCAATGTTATTAAAATACATTCCTTTTACTTTTAAAAAAATTAACCAATTTGACTTCCATTAACTTTGTTATGCTTTATGACATTGCTCTAACATATCCTAGCTGAGATTATGTGGTTTACTAGCTTTTCCTTAGTAAGTTTTAGCTGACTCTAGTTTAGCCTGTGGGTGACCTTAGATGTTTAATTTTTAGCATAATAATTATCCTATGTTAGGTCCTAATCTTTCCTTAGTTGATTATATGTGTGCTAGTGATGCTAGACTTAATTTCCCTTGAATTGTAAGTAGACTAATGGCTAGACTTTAGAACCTTCAAGTGAAAGTAGGTTCTATAATGGATCTTATGTACCTTCATACTCTAAACTACCCTAGTTAGGTTGACGTTATTTAGTATTTTATCTTAGTTTATTAAAAGTGATATAACTGGTCTAATAACCCACCCTAGCTACTCTTAGTTGATCTTAAGTTACCTAATATCCTTATTACCTTTAGTAAACCCTCAATTGTAATATGATGTGTCATGCTACCCAAGATGGAGTTTTTAGAACATTAGACCCTAAGATCCTAGGATGGCATGATCCATTTCAAGGTTGATTATGTCTATTTTTAAGGTCTCTTAAAGTATATCTCTTCCAAACATAGACATTAGGAGCTTGGGGTAGATTTGCTCACACTATCTTAGTTTTTGACCCTTGATTCCTTAGATTTAAGTCTTATGATCATGGAGTTTATTGCCCTCACTTGTTGTACCAACTTATAAATCTATGATCTATGATGGAAATGACTTGTTCCCAATTTCCCTATTCTTCAAAACAACAAACTTTATTAGACATAGGTCTTAAGAAATTGGATGACACAATTAATCCTAAGGTGGATTATGGTCATTCCTCTTTTGTTCTTTGTGACATTTAATGAGGAAAGCCTAATTCATAAAAATATAATAACAAATAGTTAGTAATATATAACTTGAAACTAAACTTGTGTCATAACCTAACCCGACCAGGATATGTCCTATTGTGTTGAGCTGTAACAGGCAAACCCTAAGATATAGTTTTGGAATTATTTCAGATTTTCTGCCAATATTCATTGAAATAAATGACAAACTACAGAGCTACTAAACTATCCAAATATTGAAAAACTCATCCATAAAGTTTCTTTCATTCATCAAAATAAATATCTATAATACAGTACATGACTACATGCAAGAGCTACAGAGCTGAAAATTTAACTAGTCATGACTGCACAAAAATCAAAAGAGCAAAATATCTATGACCTCAGATATGTGCTAGTCCACAACCTCTTTTCCCTTCCCAGATCCTAAAAATCAGAAGTAAAATCATAATGAGCTACAATAGCTCAGCAAGTCACACAAACCAATCTAAATTTTCAAATATTCTTTTATCAAAATATTTTGCTGAATAATTAAAAGCAATTAATTGCAGTTTAAATAAATCATTGAACTGAAAATCATAAGACTGGAAAATGTAATAAATGCATATCAATAACAGTACAGAACAAATGAATAAATTGAAATTCATATCACAGAGCAATTCAGATCACATTTCCCGGACCTAGGCAGAATCTCAAAGGATTCTGGCCCTTTATGACTCCCCTTTTTATTTGTGCTTTTAGCACTAGAATATATCAGATATCCTTATCTCAGACAGAATCTCAAAGGATTCTAGCCCCTTATAACTCTGAACAATTCCCTGACATAGACAGAATCTTAAAGGATTATGGCCCCTTATAGCTCCCAGCATATATCATTTACTCATACATACACATATATAATCACATTATAACAATTAAAGAGTAATTGAGCATGTATCAAAATTTCACAGTGTTGTATAATGGTAGACAACAGAAAATTCAACTAGGCAAAAATGCATATTTTCAAAAAATTATCAAATTATCATATATTGTGTAAAATGATGTCTTAAGATTTTTATTGTAGTACAGCACTATTTTTTCAACATCCCGATAATTTTCTATTCACTAAAAACCCCGCAAACTTCAAAACCACAGTGAAAAATTTCCAGAAAATATTCAAAATGTGCATAATCGTAATCTCTACAACATACAAAAAGTTACGCGGTGAAAGTTTTACCGGTACAAAGTTATCCCCATTTTTCGCTAACGGATATAAAATTTTAGTTGAAATATTTGCTAAAACTTACACATTTTTGGAAATTGAGATGGGCATTATGCGTCTTATCTCGAGACGAACAACTTTCCCAACTGCGTCGACGAACAAAAACGGCCCGAAGTCGTCCAAAATCCAAATTTTTTTCCTTTCTCTCTCCTCTTTCTCTTATATTTTTTTCTCTGTTAGCCGAAACAGTTTAAGAAAGGAGAGGTATTTAAAATGAGAATAATGCTTTAATGCTTTTAGATATTTTAGAGATTATTATTTTTATTATTATTATTAAATAATTAATTTTTTTTAGAAAATTCATAGAAATTATTTTAGGGATTCAAAAATTACAGAAAAATATTCAAAAATTATCTAATTTTAATTAGAAAATTCTGGTGAAATTGGTTTGCTAAACGGACGCCTGACGGTCCCAAAACCACCATTTTGTGTAAATTTCAAGATTTGGACTTCTCTAGGTCAACAAAAAAAATCTTGAAATTTTAAAGGATTTCACAACTTGGTTAATAAACTTAAAAATTAACATTTTGTGGATCACTTGAACATCAAATATTAATTAGATGGTCACCTACATTAGCAATAACACATACTTAATATGATAAGCACATTCTTAGACATTTTAGGAGTAAGGTGTAGTTAGAATTCCACTTCTTTTTTGCTTATGTAAGTGATATGTTTATTGGTTGATAGCTTGCTTAAGTATAATTATGTGCATTAGCTAGGTTACATATATGTTTTTCTCATAGCTGCTTATTACGTAATGCACTTAAAAATAATAACTATTTTTCTTAGAATAATATTCTGATAGGCTAAATAAGCGATTAGAGGATATTTGTGTATATGTACATGATATCTTCATATTCTTTTTCTTTCTTATATACTTTTAGTTTAAAGAAGCTTTGTATTGCTGTGGGATATATGATCCATATGGTGGAGGCCATTTAAGAATCAAATGGAATATGCTATTAAAGTCCCCATATGCATATTATATAGAGCAAAGACATGGGTTGCATATTATATAGAACCCAACTACATTTATTTATTCTATTTTGAGTGTAATGTAGAACTTCATTGTATTTGAATATTTACACACTATTACTTACGCAATTTATTATGCATTATTTATAGCATGTACTTTAGCAAATACATTTTTTTAGATTTCGTACATTTATTGCAATTAGTCTAGATTTACTTTGTTAGGCTCTTTGTAAATATTTTATTTTAATATGTAAATAAGATTAAATAAACCACATGATTTAATCTTTTTCTATTTAATGCTTGTCTTCTCTCTAATTAATTCTTTTGAAATAATCAATCATAGCACCCTTATGGTCGATGCATGTGTATTTAATATTTAACTTACTATCTTGTCTATTAAGGTTATGCTCAATAGAGATCATCAAATACCTTCCCTTAAAATATACATATATAAGCCTTAAGATTTAGTATTACAACAACAACAACAACCCACTAGGTGGGGTTGGCATTATAGATTTATATTCTTTCTCTTGTAAATAAAATATACATAGCCTTATTAATATCATACTTGCATTGTTAGGCAATTTTTGATTTAGTGGCATGGTTATAAGTTTCACTTATATCTAGAATTTATGTAGATCCTTGGCATCATGAATTTGATTGGTTCAAGTTGGTGGTCTCATCTAAATAGGGTTATAAGAACAAGATTGGGCTTTCTTAGCCTCCTTTGGGGTTTCAAGTTGTAATTCACATGGCATTCATTTGCATTAGATTTAGGTAATGGATAGTACCATAATGGTATGTTAAGTCCAACCTTAGATTAAGGATTGAGCTCAGCTTCCTTTTGTGATATCATAAGTCCTCACTTTATCATTGTCCTAATGGTATAGTCATTATTAATATGGAATAATAAGTCCCACTTTCTTTAACATGGGTTTAAATATATGATTATTTTAAAATATAAATTCCAATATAAAAATTAACTCTCTAAACATCTTGAGTTTCTTACGATTATCTTCCTCTAACATATCTTCCTTTACAGTATATTTTAGAAGAGAATTCAAAGCTTTGTTTACCAGCATTCAATGTTAACATCTATTATAGCCCACAAAGTTGAGGATTGTCGTCACCACTAAAGCTAACGCCCCTCCATCTCTAATAAGGTTAATGTCTATTGTCACAAACAACAATGATATCCATGTCGTATATCTTTGAAGATAGTATAATTCAATTTCTGTAAAGTATTTAAAAAATAAATCTGCATATTTATCTACCTCCATGAGAAGGGTTTCTATCTCTTAAGTAAACACTATTTTCTCATTATGATGCATTTTTCGAAGCCATAAGAATTTTTTTATTAAAAAGTGATTGATTTGTAATGACACATAAATTTGAGATAAACTTACGGCAACACCTATCACAAGTTTGTTGCATATATGTTACCCCTAATCAAAATAATAGAATAACTTGTTGTAAAATAGTCATAAATCAGTATCAAATAAGGGGTAAACTTATTCTATCACAAAGTAGTTGTAATTTTTTATTGCGAACTAATGACTTAATATTTTTTATAATTTTGTGACAAGAGTTTAAGGTCATCACAAAACGAATTTGCGATGAGTGTTCTTTACAATGAACTATTCGGGACTGAATTTCATCACAAAATCATAGTTGTGATGGATTTTGATTATTTTGTAATGGAAACAATCCATCATAAAATTCATTAAATTGTTATAGTACTTAAGAAAGGCATTCTTATCATCTCTATTTAATCTCAATTACTCTATCAAATGGTCAAATTTTGATTCACTTTATCATTTCTTTTTTTTTTTCCTTACATTTTTGTGTCCTGACAAACTTGGAATTGTGATCTTCGACTCAAGATTTCGCCTCAGCAAGATGTTGATTTTATAATGAACATACAAACTTTGATGACATTTGACAACTTAAATTGCCTCAATAAGTTTATTATTATTATGACTGATTAATTTGATACATCTCATTGAACCAGCTATATTTATATTTTCTACATTTTTTAATTCAATTAAATGTACTTTGAATAAAAAAATCACAAAAGTTCATACTTGATCACATAAAATGGATGAACCACATTAACACTCATCTTACCTTTCTTCATTCTCCTATTTATAGTAGTTTAAAGATGCAAAAAATTAAAATTTTATTTTAAAATTATAGAATTTGTTACAAAAAGAAAAGAAAAAAAGAATCTTATCAACTCACCCTTTTACTCAATGATGTGATAATATATTCTGAATCTCTTCCACTAATTCTTCTCTCCCATCTAAGCCCCTTAAAATTCCAAAGCCATATAAAAGGTTGAGCACTTAATAACCATGCATACAAAGCCTTGATGACTATGACATATGCACCTAACACATGATATATCTTCAAAGTACTTTTGTTGCACACATATATGGATCCACCAACTTTGTTCTCCTATCATTTCACACTCCCTCACAAGTAGTATTAGATCTAAAGCTTTGATATGGATTGAGTTGTTTATGCGATTTATAACTCTACTAAATTTGCAACAAACATTTCAATTGTCAATTTTGTGATACATAATCCCATCATAAAATGATCTTTGTGATCAATTTTATTATGGATTGAGGGGACACAATAAGGCACATTTCTTGTAGTGTTTCACAATGGATCAACATGGTTGAGTGGATCTTAGCTGCATAACTCTTAAAAACATTGAAAAAATTTTCATTTCGAGGGAACTAATTAATGACCAAAAGAGATAACTCTTATCTAAAATATTTAGACCCATATTGAATAACTAAAAAGCATATTGACATAGGCTACATTTGGAACAGTTTTCTTATTGTTTTGTTTTTCATACTGTAATCATAATTTTTATTTGGTTGTTGTTTTTTTACAACTTTAAAAAAAATTATACTAAAAAGCTGCTTTCTATAATAATTTTAAAAAGTCAGTTTCTCTACAGCAGCTTTACAAAACAGTAAGTAAGCTATCACAAATGGAACTATAGACACTCCAGTGATTGATCCTCACAAAGAGGCTTAAGCTTTCAAGTTAATGAGCATCAATCCATTAATATATTAGGTCCTAGGCATATTTTTTTTCCTTTGAAAATTTACAGATGTTCTTCAAAAATACATTTATTTGAGTGGGGAAATAAACCTTTCTATTAGTCCACTAAATAAGACTTAACCAATCAAACACATTTGAGTTGACAACAAATGACAATAAGATAATAACAAGTAATTAGCATTTTTCTAATTAATTCCAGCGTTAAACCATCTCATCAACAAAAGTTTATTTTAAAAAAGTAAACATCCTTTAAACATAAATCTATTAACCTAATTATAACCATTACCAGTCAAATATTTTTTAGTTAAATCCTAAGTGAGTGATTACCAAACTAATCTTCATGCTTAATTAAGTGATAAGTGATCACAATGTAAAAGAGAACATCCATTAACCAACGATGAATCAACCAAAGTGATCTCTCCATTAACTAATAGAAAATGAAAAAGAATGCAACACGACAAACACCAATAATCAGATGGTGAATTATAAAATTATCCACCAAATGCAAGCTAGCTAGCTATCAACTATACAAAGCGCATGCTTTTCCTACCATCATAAATAAACTATTCTTAATTTATCATCCATCAAAAGAAGAATTTGATAATATTGGTGAAGACTCGACAGCCAGCCTTGAAATATCCTGCTTTAAAATTGCCATCTCATGGGCAACATCGACCATGGTCGGCCGCATCGAGGGAGAGTACTGGGTGCAGACGAGCCCGAGCTCAATGAGCTCGGAGATCAAATCTCTCTTTAGCTTCTTGTAGTAGAAGGGGTCGTGCTGAGCTACGGAGGGTAAGTTTAGGGTTAGTTCTTGCGGGATTATCGAATCAATATTGCTAGGGTAGTGATTTTTGATCCATTCATGGAGGGTGAGACCTTCGTGGAAAACAATATCAGTTGGTCGTTTTCCAGTGATAATTTCAAGGAGCAAGACCCCGAAGCTGTAAACATCTCCTTGTGTGGATGGATGGCCTCCCAATCCATATTCTGCATAGATAAAAAATATATGCATATTTTATGTTAGTTATACATAAGTAGAAACTTTTAACTATGAAAAATGCTTTAAACCCTTCAAATTCATGTACTTACATCAAAATTAATGAATAATAGGATTTATATGCATAATATTTAAAATTATCCTATTTATTTTTTTGGGAAAATTTATCCTATTTATATAGTTAACATCTAAAACTTATTATTTAACTAATATATAACACTCAGTTTCTTGATAGTTCTTTAAACTGTGAGAAATTATTCTGTGTGGACACCGAATTATATGGAGGCGAATCAGAATGCGCCACATCACCAGGTACACTGTCATGATACACAACAAATGAGATGAGACTCGTTCTAATTCACCTCCGAATGACGTCCGTATAATTTCACCTAAACTGTCAGAGGATATGGGTACGTACCAGGCGCAATATACCCGACAGATCCATGCAAAAGCCCACTGGTCGAAATGCAACACCCTAAGCTCTGATCAAAATCTCCACTCGCACCACCGTCATCTCCTCCCCCTTTAACCAACCTCGCGATCCCAAAGTCCGCCACCAAAGCCGTCATATCTCCATCCAACAACACATTGCTCGGCTTCAAATCACAGTGCACCACTCTGACCGGCGAGTAATGGTGCAAATAAGCCATCCCTTCGGCCACATCGCTCAGCACTCTCACCACCAACTCCAAGCTCAGCTCGGCTCGCTTCGTATGATAGAGCCAGCGCTCGAGGCTTCCGTTGGGCATCAGTGGAAGGACGAGCGCTTTGAAGTCGGGTCGGCTGCAGGCTGTGACGATTCGGATGAGATTGCGGTGTTTGGTTCGTTTTAGAACCTCGCATTCGCGTTTGAAGCTGACGGAGAGTTGAGTTGCGGTGCAGTCAGGCATTTGGTCGAGCACCTTGACGGCGATTTTGGTGCTGGTGCGGAGATTGCCTTTGTAGACGCGGCCGAAGCGGCCGGAGCCGATGAGGTTGGTGTCCGCGAAGCCGTTGGTGGCTTCTACTAGTTGTTGGTAGGAAAGACGCGGGTAGTCGCTGCTGCTTGCGAAAGGAAACGAGAAAACTTTATGGTGCAAGTTATTCAAATTTTTAAGAAAAAAATTCTAGTTATTTTGGTCCATAGATTTTAAATTTTGTAACGGAATAATATTATAGTTTATGAAAAATAAATATTTAATTCAAGATAAAAAAGATATTTTATCATTTTTGAAAAATAAAATGAAATTTCAGACAGGTTTGTTGCTCACCAGTGGTTAACAGTGAAGTCTTCTGTGCTGTCCATGTGCTCAAGCACCGGGCGGCGAAAGCTGGGCAGCCGGCACTTTGGCCTACCTGATATCTTCATCATCATTGGACATGCAATAAAGAACAAAGACGCAAGTACACCTAGAGTCCCCATAACAGATACTAATATCCGAACCAGCTTTCCAAGCTGATGATCTCTCTCTGGTTTGCAGTGTGTGATTCCTGCAAGATTGTAGCCACAGAGGCCCGGGTTGCCAAAGAAGGAACTTTCAGTAAGGGAAGTGAAGATTCCCTTGTTGGGAATAAGGCCAGAGAAATTGTTGAAAGAAACGTTGAGGAATCGGAGAGTGGAAGAAGCTTTCAAAGAATCTGGCATGGCGCCAAGGAGCTGATTGGATGACAAGTCAAGAACTTTTAAGTAAGGCAGAGCTCCTATAGAGCTCGGAAGATTGCCGCCAAAGCTGTTTTTGGATAGGTTAAGGTATTCCAATGCCACGCAGCTTCCAAGCTGTGGAGGTATCATGCCTGATAGATTATTACAAGAGAGATCCAATGCTAGGATCATGTCCATCTTGCTCATCTCCATTGGCAAATGGCCCTGTAAATTGTTGTTCGATAAGTTTAGATATAGCTTCAAGCTCTGTAATCCAGCGATTTCAGAAGGAATTTTTCCGGTTAGTTGGTTGTAAGACAGATCGAGTATCTCTAGATTGATGCAATTGCCGAGACTGGGTGGGATTTGGCCGGAGAGCCGGTTACCGTTGAGAAGAAGTCGCCGGAACTGTGGGAGATCTGCGAAGGAATCTGGTATTGAGCCAGAGAGTTCGTTGCCTGATATATCTAACAGGCCAAGCTGACGAATTTGGCCGAAAGACGGCGGAATTTTACCGGTTAGCCTATTGTTTGAAAGGTAGAATCTTTCCAGTCGACGGAGGCGGCCAATTTCAGGGGGTATGGAACCGTTGAATGCGTTGTTGGATAGGTTTAAGTATGTGAGGTTGACGAGATTGGATATGTTGGGATGGATTATTCCTGTGATTTGATTCTCCTCGAGGTGGAGCTGTAACAGGTTGACGGAGAGGTCGCCGATGGAGGGCGGAAGCTCTCCGCTGAGACCATTGCCGGCGAGTTCCAGCTCTTGTAATCGAGAGCAGTTGCTCAATGAAGTGAGGAAAGGATTGAGATCTTCAGTTGAAAGGTTGTTGTATGACAGGTAAAGGAACTGCAAATAAGGCATATTGTTAAAGATATGCGGCTGCAGGCCGCCGCTGAGATTATTCGACTCGAGGTCGATCCATTTCAGTTTAGAAGAGTTGGAGAGCGTTGGAGGGATCGAACCGGAAAGATCGTTAGACCATAAGAGGAGGTAGCGGAGGTCATCGAGCCTGCAAAGGTCGTTACTTGGAAACGGAATCTCGCCGGTGAGGGAGTTGTTTGAAAGATCTATGTACTGTAAGGAGAGTTTGTGCATGGCATTCGAGTAGTTGCAGAAGAGAGTTGATGGGATTTGCCCTGTTAGCTGGTTGCCGCCGAGGTCAAGATAAACGAGAAGGTTTAAAAAACCAAGCTGGAATGGAATGGTGCCGGAGAGGAGGTTGGAGGACAGGCTAAGCTGCTTGAGGCCGGAGAGGGAGCCGAGCTCAGAGGGAATGGGGCCGGTGAGGAAGTTGTTGGAGAGGTCGAGGACTTCGAGGGAGGAGAGGTTGGAGAGAACAGGGGAGACTTTGCCGCGGAGGCTTCGGCCGCTGAGATCGAGCAGTTCAACGCGTTGCAGTGGCGGCGACTGGTGGCAAGAAACGCCTGTCCAGTTGCAGATATTGGGAGAAATATTCCAGTTTGTGAGGGAGAGGCGGCTGTGGGGAGTGAGTCCGGCGAGGAAAGAGAGGAGAGAGGAGCGGTCGTCGGCGGTAGAATGATGGATGGTTGTTAGGAGAAGGATGGCGATAAGATGAGCGGCCATGGTGGTTAGGGAGGAAGGTGTTGGAGGAGCGATAGCTGATAGGATTTAAGACGGGGCGGTGCACGGGAAGTGAAGGGCTGCCTAACTGGGGTTGACGATAGCCGTTATATTTGGCGGGAGGATTTGGCTCTACGGCTATGGTTTTTAGATGAGATACGTCGGTTAGTGGAGTCTACGTTGGTTTTTTGTATTCTAATGAGGGGATTGCGGCTGGTGGATGAATGCATGCGTATTTATAGCACTAATATATCTATAAGTTTATTACATTTGGATAATTGATGATGTCATTGAAATCATTTTATTGTTGATCATATATTTATTTTTACAAATAAAGTATTAAGATATAAATTTGAGTGTATTATGATTAAGTTAGATTATTGATGAAATAAAAAAATTACATCTATTAAGAAAATTTGACTGTATATGCTCGTAATAAGGAAATTGGTGAAATATGTATGTTGTCTAGATCAAAATATTCTCATTTTAAATAAATAGATAAAACCCTCACTAAGCTGAATTATACGACATTCTGATCACAGAAGTTTCACAATCCCTCAACTATCATGTTTCTTCTATGTCTTGGCGTATGTGTGTTCAGGCTATAGCAATTTCTCATAGCGATAACCCATCTCCATTAATCATCTATGAATGTTAATAATGTTATTTGTTTGATTTATTTAGGAGCGATGAAATGGAAGAGAGGAAGGTGGTGATCATAGTATAATCCCTAAATCCTAGTATCTGTATATATACTATAAAGCCATAATATCTTTATGTATCCTATTACCTCTACGAGCATCCTCGAAATAATGATTGATTAATATTAATACCATAAACTCTAAACTATGAAGTTTGAAACTATGATCAATTATCTATTTCAAGCATATTTGAAGATGTTGATTCATATTTATATTACATGCTATAAACCCTATGCCTTGAAACTTTAATCATAATCAATCAATTTTTAAGATGCTTGAAACTATGATCGATCATCTTAGAGGTGTGCTTTGAACCATGCTTTGATCCTATTCGAAGATGCCTGGAACCATGATGAATCATCTTCGAAGATGCTTAAACCATGATCGATCATCTATAAATCGTTCATTAACCATTCTTCGAACCATGATTCGATCATATTCGAAGATGCTTATAAATATAGAGAAGCAAAAGAGGAAGGAGGAGAGCAAGGAGAATAACAAGGAGTATGGGGTGGAGGATGAGGAGGTGGGTAAGATGGGTAAGAGATGGGTTTACATGCAAATAAGGAGGAGATCATATTCGAAGATGCATATTGGTAAGAGATAAGTTTACATCTCCTACCTTGTCCTCCTCCTTATTTGCATGTAAACCCATCTCTTATCAATATCCATCCAAATAAGGAGGCCAATAAGATAAGGGATATAATATTGTATATAAATGTTATACATGCAAATAAGGAGGAGGATAAGGCAGGAGATGTTACCTCATCTCTTACCATTATGCTTATAAATAGTGAGGCTGAAAAGGTAAGGGATGTAATCATATCTCTTATCATTATACTTGTAGATTGGGATGCTAGGAAGGGAGGGAATATAATCTTATCTCTTGCCATAATGTGTGTAGATAGGAAGGTTGAGAAGGCTAGAGATGTAATCACATCTTACTATTATGCCTCTATATATATTTGGAGGTTAAGAACGCAAGGGATATAAACCCATCTATTTCCATTATGCATTTAGATAGGGAGGTCGAGAAGGCAATACATGTAACCCCTTCTCTTGCCATTTTACATAGGAGTAATGCAAAATTAGCTAAGCAGAAGTAAATGACATAAGAGCAAGACACTACAGGAAAATCACGTATTAGCGGAAAATTTTTCGACCAAAAATTCTTCATTTTCCTGTGGATTTTGAAGTTTTCTAGTGAATTTCTGACGGAACAATTTTCTGGCGGAATTTGGCTGCCGGAAATTTTTCGGTGGCTGCCCCGGCAGAGAAATTCTGCTGGAATAATTAAAAATAATAACAAAAAACCTAAGCTGGCTGCCCAGCCTGCCCGCAGTAGCTGCCCGCCTCGCCCGTAATCCGCAAACAGCCAGATCGCCTGCATCTGCATCCCGCAAGCCCGCGCGCAGCCCGTGGCCTGCGCCAGCTCACTCCTACCCGCCCGCGGTCTGCCTGATGACTCTTGGATTCGAAACTCATGACCTGTTGGGAATTTCAAAGTCTCTACCACTTTGCTGCGCTGCAAAATACGTTACTATGTTATCTATTTTATATTTATACATAATATTAAAATTTAAAATACATTTAAAAATATTAAAATTAATAAATAAGTTATATAATTAATAATTAATTAAAATAAGTTATTAATTAGTAATTTAATAACTTATTTTAATTATTTAAGAATAAATTAAAAGAAAATATAAAAGTTAATAATTAATTAAGTTATTATAATTAATATATGTTATTAAAATAATAATTAAATAAACTAAGGTATTAAATTAATAATTAATTAAACATTATTAAATTAATAATAAATAAAAATGAACTATAAAATTATTAATTATTTAAATTACGAAAAAATAATTCTTTCAGAAATTATTAAACTCCACCGGAAAGTCCGCCGGAAACAAATCAGTCGGAAATCCGCCGGAAAATCAGCAAAAAAAATATGTCGGAAATATTTTGTCATAATCCGCCAGAATTCCTCCAGAAAAATCGTCGAAAATTTGTCCGCCAGAAAATCCGCCTGTAATAGGTGATTTTCCTGTAGTGAGAAATATTATATAATTAAATATTGCATAAATTCAACAAAGCAAATAGCCCATGGATTTATTCACCTTTGATCCACTCTGCCCCATTGATGAAGAGCAGTTAGCTACTTTCAAGTCTTAGATTTAGAATTGGTTGATAAATATGAATTACAGAGGGAACTAGAAGTCGTTACTAGAGATGTTGTATGATTTTAATAGTTAAATATTCTAATAACATAGTTAGATAGTAAGGTGAGGAATATTTTACTTCATTTAAGTGTGAGAAATTAATTCATTACACTAAATTTGAATTTTTTTTATGTTGCATATTGATTCTTTAAATTTTCTAATAAGAGAGCAAATATGGTACTACCAAAGACCTATGGACCATGCATTATTGTGTTGAACAAACAATTTGATCAGCAGTGCAAAATAGTAATCATGATGTGTCAAAGTGGAATTATTCCTTCAAGTGGCCTGATGATGCTACCATATATGCCATTGGAGAGAATGACAACTTGCTGAAGTCATGCCATGATGTAGAGTTCAATTATTTTTTAATGAGTTGGAGCAAAGCTTATTAATTAGTATGTGAGATCTTGATGTATGTAGAGTCCATGAAATTGTTTGATTGTGATATGATTTTGATCCCTCTTGCACTCCATGTAGTTCTTACAGGCAATGATGAATTCTTTCTATAAGTACTTCTCTTGGTTTCGTGAGCGATCGGGGTTTGAGAATAGATAGAAATTACCCTCCATATTTATTTGGCCGTGGAGAAGGGCCACCATAGATGAGTTTCCCCATACCATCATAAGATAATTCATTTGTAATTTAATAAAAAATAATCATATTGAAATAATTCTTGCATATTTAATCTAATGAGTCATTAAAAGAGTTCATGAAGCAATAACATGTTGAAATGAGTTTGAGTTATAGATATCTACATGTTCAATCTACGGCATCAACTCCACTAGCAAACCCCATAATGAACAAAAAGAAGATAAGAAAGCTAAAAAAAAATCTAGCTTTAGAAAGAGTCATCTTAGTTCCTCTATTATCAACAAAAGTAAGGAAAAGAGAAATAGATGAAGAAGAAGAAGAAACTCAAAGCAAAGCCCCATCTTAATGGAAGTAGAAGGATTCTAGCATCATGAATCTGTATGAATTTTTTAAACTTTTCCTAATATTGTAAAACTTTGAGAACCCTTCCATAACTTTAGGCTATTCCTAGAAGTTCCTAAAGTGAAGGAGAATATTCCTCGTCACGATTACCATGTCAAATTTCTAAGCCATCAAGAGATGGGCTGACCAGAATAAAAGTGGTATTTGAATTTGAAACTCCTAAATGATATATTAAGGGGTTGTTTGGTTGGCTAAAAAAGGAATGATGAGTAAAATGGAATTCAAAGTAAAAAAATGGTGTATATTGGAATACTTGGAGTTGTTTAGATGAGTAAAAAGTAAATGCAGGCGATTATTTTTTTTGTTTGCTCAAAGTAAAATTAATGCACTGTAAAAACTCAAATATGACGATGGCCGGTGGCTGGCAGCTAGCGATCAACGGTGGTCAACAGTCACCAGCGTCGGTCAGTGGTGGCCGATAGTGGCAGGAGTGAAAGCGTCCAACGACAGTCTGCATTGGCAGTGCGTGGCGACAGTGATAGCTAGCATCGACATCTGTCAATGGAGGGGGGATGGTGGGTGGTGGCAGCCAACAACAATTATAAAGAATTTACGGTGTATTTGAAAATTACTCAAATTTAGGGAATTCTATATTCAACAAAATCACAGTTGAGGGCAAAATACATCAAAATTTTATTTTGCATTTCTTTTAATTCAAACCAATCATAGATATTTTTAAACCCTTGCATTTAGAATACTCGACACTCATTTACTTCAAAACAAATAGCCCCTAAAAGGAAAACCATGGATCCTTATTCATGAAGTCCGCTTTAGAAGGATTAGGTTGATTTTGAATTCTAGTTCTATAGTTTCATGGAATTATTATATATTTAAGTAAATTTATATTTTGAATTTTGATTTGAAACTTCTTTCAAGAAATTTCTTTACATTTATTTAAAGGGGTCTATGTAACAATTTGGTAAAAAATTTTCATTATCCCTTAGCAAATCAACATTATCTCCTATGCTTTCTAGTCTCTTAACAACATTTATAACATCAATTAATTCACTCACATAGCAATCAAAATTATCTCCTATGCTTTCTGGTCTCTTAACAACATTTATAACATCAATTCACTCACATAGCAATCAAAATTAGCATTTACATTAAATTAATAGGAACACCTAAACCCAAGGAAACCCTTATATGATTTACTTTCAATAATTTGAATTTCCACATTTTATTTTCGGTATTTAAGTTTGTGAAAATATTTAACTTCAAATCTACATAATATATTAAATGACCTATCATTAGACATCAAAACTCAAACTCCTCTCCCAAACTCAAACTCAAATCTTGAAACCTAAGCTCAAATAAACGGAAAAATAAAATAAAATAAAAGGAATCCAAATGATCCGACTTGAAATAATTTTATTATTCCGTGCCTTATAGATGAAACCTAAAAGTAGTATAGAAGTGATAAGTTTAAGTATTAATTAATCATTATGGTTGAACTTTGGACCCTAATAAATGTAGCTATATTTTGTTAGGGAATAAAATGTAATTATGAGGTAATTTAGATGTTATTTTTATTATGGGGCATAAGTTTATTTGGTTGTTTGGAGTGACTTAACCTATAAATACTCATTTTGAGAATAAAGATGTGAATCTCTCTCTCTCTCTCTCTCTCTCTCTCTCTCTCTCTCTCTCTCTCTCTCTCTCTCTCTCTCTCTCTCTCTCTCTCTCTCTTCCCCTTATTCTACTAGGAATTGTGTGCACCCTATTAAGCCCAAAGCCCTTCTCTTACTCTACTAGGAGCCTTAATTAGGCAAACTATTATTACCTAATTATTATTTTAACCTAGTAAATTTTACTATTTCTATGTTGTTCGTCAATTTTTTGTTTCGGTTCATAACATATTTCATGTTGAATGATAGTTTGAACTAATTATTCTGTTGTAAATAGCTAGGGTAGAAGACTTTAACTTTACCAGTGACATTTATCTTACTTTGAAGTTGTTTAATTAATTTGACAAAAAAAAATCATTTTCATAGTTCTTACTACTTCACTATTTTCTATCATTTATACTACAATTTTACTCTACACCCATAGCTAAAGGACATTAAAAAAAAAAAAAAAAAGAGTACTACTTCACTATTTTCTACCCTTTGAGAGACATTGTTTAGGAGAAAACCAATTTAACAATGAAAATAGAAGAATTTCTATTTAGGATGATATTTCCTATTGATGAAAGAAATAGTTTATTTTTTATCAATTTAACATTTTTTTATTAGTTAAACCAAAAAAATTTAAAAAAAATTATAAAAAGATAATTAATGGTTATAGTGTAGAGTGGGGATTGAGGGGCGGTTAGGGATAAGGTTCTCATAGCTTATAAAATATATAAGGTAATGAATTTGAATACATATACAGCTCACCTTGATCTGTTGGTTAGGAGCTTTGGTTATCAACCAAGAGGTCTTGAATTCAAAGCTTGCATATATAATGTGTGTGTAAATTTGTCTTAATTGGCTGAAAAGTCCAAAAAATAAAAATTTTGAATAAAAAGAAATGAGATTGCCAATGGGAAAATAATGAGATCAAGCTTTTAGTGCCTGTAAAGATAACTTTAATGATAACCTTACTTTCATTCTACTGCTCACCTATTGCTTTCCAGTCATTAAATCTTTTCCCAATGATTATAGCCACTCTTATTATATATGGTCTCATATCAGACCAATCATATGCTGTGGGAAAAACATAGCTAAGCAATATTCACAAGCACAAGAAAGTTTCATCCATTCATTATTCCATATCTGTTATCTCTTTCCCAACTTCTCATTTTAATTAAAATTTGTAACAGTTTTTTGGATGTATTGTTATCTTAAAGTTTCTTGTTGTTATTAGATGCCTTTTTGGGCTTATAAAAAAATGGAGATACGGATCAAAATGGTTCTCTGACTCTTTACGAAGGATCAAAATGATCCCCGATTATTTAAAAATCTCATTTTAATCACTTGACTTTTTTAATGGGAACATAAATAGTCCCACTGAATGACTAATTTGTTCCCTATTTAAAGTTTCAGGGGACCAAATTAGTACTTATATAATCGGTGATAATTTTCATCCTTCAAGAAAAGTTATGAGAACATTTCGATGCTTCTCTCTCTTCTAAATGAATGTATATTTCTGTGGTACTTTGAAAATTCTGCATGATTTTTAGAAACTGGATTGCCTTTAAGCTCTGCAATTGAGCTATTAATTATTCTTTGATTAACAGATATCAACTGTACAATTCATTTGAGATGATTGGGATTGAATACAACAAAATCAAAGTGATTTTGAGCAAAAATTTTGGATTCAATCATGGATTGTACTGTTAAATGTGCTCTATTCAGAATTTTCATATGTTATCATCAGATCTATTTGCTCCATGCTAAAAAAGTTAGAACTGATAGAGTAGGTTGCAACATGCTGAGCTTATCAGTTTTACAACTCTCTATTAACTATATCTATGATCTCATCATTCTCAACTTTACATTGATGAACTTAAGAAAATTGATGGATGAAAGTCATTTTGATGTAGTTAGAAATGTCGATATTACCTTATAACTTCATACGATGGGTGTCAATTCGAGTTAACATGATTTGAATTCGACCCAAAAAAATGACTTGACTCGATCTGAATAGAGTCAAACCGATTCTAACGTATTCATAAAATTTTGATAAAATCTTAACACATAACTAACTTGATTAAACATGAGTTTGAACGAGTATCAATCTAACACAAAATAAACACAATGACCAAACATGTTAAGTCCAATTCCAAAAAAAAAACCAAAAATAGCTATCAGATATGAGTTCTTAATGGAAAAAAAAATCCACTATTTAAAGAGTTATTGAAGTTTTTGCAGTTATTTTTTATCTTGTTAATGTACATGAGAGACTTCGAATAAACAACCAAGTGGTTGAATCACTACAGAAAAATTGTCCATTACCAACGGATTTTTCCGGCGGAAAGGGCAATTTTCTGACGGCAATTAGGTTTTTCGGTTGTTTTCCGGCGGATTTTTTTTCATCGGTATAACATCGTCAAACATATCAAATTCCGGCGGCATGTCCGGCCAAAAGACCGCCGGAAATTCCAGCAGTCAAATCGCCAGTATAACCCCCGCTTATTACAGACAGTTAATCCGCGGGCATAACCGCCGGAAATGCCGCCGGTATTTGATGAATTTCCTGAACCTCTCACATATTCTTAAATTTTGGATTAAAAACAAATATAACCATTGATGTATCATGCCCAACTTTTTTCTTCTTTGATCTGCACTTCTAACATGTCTCCTAAGTGCTGACTTAAACCCAAACCTATCTTTTCCATTTCTAATTTGATTCAGGCAATTCTCTCAGGTCTAATATGGACACCTCTGCTCCTTAGTTGCTGCAATCCTTCTGATAATATGCAGTATTTTCTTAGTTGGCTTTTCTGGTTTATCAAGTAATTAGATTGTCTGGTGAGATATCTGAAAATGTTGGAGTTTTGTTACAAATCAGTATAGTATTTCTTTGTAAGATGAGCTCTCAGCTCACATGCCAGCTTCACTTGGTAATTGCATTAAGCTGGATTTTTCATGCAACAGCATGTTAGGAATAATAGCTCAAGAAATATCAGTAATTTTGAATGTATGTACTAATATTTCTAGCAACCAACTTCATTCGCCTTTATAAGTTTTTTCATTCATAATTTGAATTAGAGACATTCTGCATATGATTTAAAAAAAAGGATGTTGATTTTGACAATTGATTTAGGCTTCGATTGGGACGGTTTTTTTACTGCTTTTTAAAACAGATTTTCAGTGCAAAAATTAAAATCTTTTACTAAAAAGCTGCTTTAAGAAGCAGTAAGAAAGCTATTCCAAACGAAGCCTTAATAATTTTGTTGTTATTAAGGTGGAGCTACGCTAGGATTATTACAAAGAACTTTCTGAAGAAATTAGTCAATTTGACAGGGAATAACTCATGGTTCTGCTAGAAAAGAGATTGTTTATCTGGTTATTTGAGGGATGAAGCTGCAACTTCACAATGAACTGTCGATTGAGAATGAGAGTTCTTAAAGAGAATTAGGCATTGCAATCTGATCAGAATAATTATAGGTTGCAACATGCAAGAGTTCAAGATTCTTGTTCTTTCTTTCATGGACAATGGTACCCTTGAAAAGAGGTCTTGCCAAAATTGTTTTGATTTTGATTTGATGCAAAGAATTAACATTTTGAGTAACATAACTACCAGGAGAACCAGGATAACTCTTTTTGGAAGATGAATAGTGCATGAGCTGATTTGAAGGTGATGCTATTGTGGATGATTGAGATAGTCCTCCTATAAGAGGTGAATGTGGGACAACCTTGGGTGATGGATGAGGTGGTGTTAGAAGGTAGGAGAGGTCACTACGAATGACCAAAATGGTCCTTCTAGTGGTGAAAATGAGACGAGCTTGACGAGACTAATGAGGCAAAGTATGAAGGTTTAGTAGGCCATGAAAAATGATCAAGATGATCGTCCTCCTGAAAATGAAGGCAGCATGACCTTTATGTGGTGAAAGAGGTGCTACGAGAAGGTTAGGTAGATCACTAAGGATAGTTGGGATGGTCTTTCTCTTGAAAGTGTATATAGATATGTATGTATATAACTCACACATGTCCGTGTGCATGTGATCAAAATCTTCCTCTCTCTAAGAGGCATTCTTGAACCGCACAAGTCTAAGGCTTCGTTTGGGCCAACTTTCTTACTATTTTCTTAAGCAGTTTTTTAGTAAAGAAGTTTTTTTAACTAGAAATTTTTATACTAAAAAAGTTGTTTTAGAAAGTAGTGTGAAAGTTGTGCTAAATGAAAAAGTAGGGTGTTGCCTAATTCCGGCGATGGTTGGTGGCAGGGCAGAAGTCCAGCGACAGCCCGGCAACTGTCAGGGCCAGGCAGTGGTCAAAGAGGAGGAATCTGGTAGCAAGAGAACTCAAATTTCTCTCTCTTCCTTCTCTTCTTTGCTTGGGTCCCCCTCAAAGAAGAATGAGGGGTCTATTTATAATTTTTTTGGAGTGGCATAATCAGTAAATAGGGAGAAGATCAAGGGTAGGTTAAGAGTGTTTTGAATGGATGACCAATATCGACTCCCTTGATCATTGACCGTTTATTGAGTATTTGAGTGTCTTAATGGCATCATAATTCGGCGATCTTGGGCTTGTTGGATTCGTCTCGTCAAGCCGCTCGATTCAACTATAAGAATGCCATGTTTGGAAATTGTTTGGTCATCCATTTTATGGTTTGAACCTTCCAATCGCGCTTTGGGTCTTCGATTTGGATCTATTTGGACTCGGGTTGGGTCGAATTTGGTGTCATTGGGTTCATATTTTCGAGATGTTCAGTTCCCCTATGAGTTTGCTAAAATCAGAGTTTGGATGATCCCGGATTTAATTTTAGAAGCTCCCAGCTCAAATTTGACTCGAGATTCACGCTCGATCTAGATAATTTTTGATGATGTATCAATACAAATGTTAAATGGTTTAATTAGAAACCCAACTTAATTCCAATCCTTCAATTTGATATATGAATCATTATTAAATCTGTTTCATATCTAAATTTAGATTTTGTTTGACATTATATATTGCCTAATTATAAACTAACAAGAAAGCTTTTGTAGAAGCCTCTTAACCCCTTCCATGTTAATCTCCATCATCTTCTTCTGCTAAGTAGATTTTGATGATGAAAAAGATGTCAACCTTTTGAAAAAAAAAACATATATGATGTTGACATATTAAAATAATTATCATAATTAATTATATATAAATAAACATGAAAGTAGTTCCAAATCAAAAAACACAAATAATTATACTCCAAATTCTACATAAAATCAAATGAATATTCATGTCATGATTATTCTACAAGTTTTACGTTTGCTGTCGACTACTTAAAGTAACTCTTTATTTTTCTCATCCAAGCCTTGAAACTCGACAACGTTAAAAACAAATGAATATTAAATTTTAAAAAATTACAAAATCAAATTCAAATTTACAACTCTTAATCTAAAGTAATTTGACTTTGCAAAATTCAAACAAAGTTATTGCCTAACATGCGAAATGTTCATGCCCCATATAGCATGTGAATGTTTGTATTAGTTCACATAACATTATGATAAATACAAAATATGTTGACATTGCATAACTAATGATTGCAAAGTTATCTACTTCTCTAATAGTTCTATGTGGCCATCATTATATCTGAATATTGGCTGAGTACGTGGTGATTTTATCAGCTATTATTTTCCAAGTCATAAACTTTTTTAGGTGGAGACCGTTGGGCTTTTACATGAACTCTTTAGAATATCCTACTTTGTTGTGCACATGTTATTTCGTGTAAGAAAGCAATTCAGATCATAGATGACTAAGCTAGATTTGTTAAGAAAAGAATGTGAAATGTAATGAAATACATGTAAAGGTTGCGGTGGTGGGCGGTGGAGTTGTGGCGGTAGTCGGCAGCAGACGGAGACAGATGTTGATGGCACCGATAGTGACCGGTGGTCGTGGATGTTGGCATCATTAACCGATGGCAGCCAGTAGGGTTAGCCTCCCCGATGGCTTTTTTTGTTGCTCAATTATCATTTGAAATATTTTACTCTGCATTTCTTCTAAATGAACTTCTTAAAAATATTTCACGTTATTGTACACATATTATTTCGTGAACAACTAAGATGACAAATGACTAAGTATGTCTAACAATTATATATATATGTATGTATATATGTATGTATGTATACATGTATGTATGTATGCTCATGTATATTTTATTTTTAATTTGGTAAATAAATGAGTTAAATATAAATTAAAAAAGATTTTATTTATTTTTTGAGTTGAGCTAAATAATACTAAAACTTGCTTAGGGTTGAGTCGATTACTCCCCTATTTCATATTGAATAAATTTCAGTTCATTGCCAAGATTTCCATTATTTCTGCTCATACTATTTTCTGTTTTTATTATTGATGAAAAATAGCCGCAATGCTGCAATATTATTAATGACTTGTTTTTCATAGATTGTTAGCTATCAGATGGGTCGGACCGGCCCGTTTGCCCGAATATAAACGAACCCATAAGGGCTTTTAAATAAGCCCAAGAGTACTAAGTGGAAAAGCTGAAAATTTACTATATTTGAAAATTACATTCAACTAAATTTTATTATGTAATAATTACTTTTAATAAATTATTTTAGATCTTACTTTAATGGTTTGATTATCTAACGTTTCTTTTGCAGTGCAACAAATTAGAAAATAATTGTAAACTAATATTAATAGAAGTGCTTTATTCATTCATTCTAAGGCTTCATTTGGGATGGCTTTTTTACTGCTTTTTAGTATAAAAATTTATACTATAAAATACTAGAAAGCTTGTTTAAAAAATAATAAGAATATCATCCCAAATGAAGCCTAACACAACCTATAGCAGGCCATTTCTTTGATAATATTATATAGTAGTGTTTAATATATTGTTGATTGATCCATCCTCAATGATTAACCCTTCTCATGATTAGAGAAGGTGGGATGCAATGCAAAAGTTTGGATTGTGTGGGTTTATCTTATGTAGCAGTGGTGAATGATAATGTTGATTGTCGACGGAGATGTTATGTGTGGAATCTGATTGTGTTGATCAATCAGATTGTTCTATTGCCTTGGACCTCAAGTTTCTCGTGCTCGTTGGGGGGTGTCAGGGTTTTACCCCCTACTTGGGTTCGGGTGAAAAGCACCTGGAATTTTTTTTTTTCTGTACAGCTGTGGGCTCCAAAAATTCGGCCCCGGCCTCCGCCCGCATTGCTTTCTTCGGGGGGAGTTTTAACGGATTAAGTTCCGAGGTAAATTTTGGAAGACAGATGGGATTGTAGATAAGACACTACCCAGAGATTTCGCCCTCATTTTGCGAGGACTTTATAATCTGAGTTCTGATTTCCTATAGGCGTAAGCCCCTATAGTTAATTACCCCTCCCAATAATGAGAGAGAACTTTCGATTAAGGCTAGTCATCGATTAGATACGTAGAGATACGCGTTATCTGGCATATAATAGCAGCGTAAGTTTGGGTTTAAAAATTGGATAGTTTGATATTTAAAATTGAGAATTTCACCATCTTTCATTTAAAGCGGGTGGTGGGGGAATGGATGATGGAACCGATCAAGATCCCATGGTTCCGTCATCCCGGGCCATCGTGGTCCCTGGTCTACTTAGTCAGAGGAGGTAGTCGACCCAACCTGACAGAAGGATCCTTATCGGCAGCCATGGGTTGCTTCGTCCAAGGGTACCTTGTAGACCTGGGGAGTATTTGCCTAAGGGGACACATTTGAATCCACCTTAGCTGACAAAGAGCTTTGTGCCCTATTGATTATATCCTATTGATTCATATCTCAAGGATTTGATGTCAATAAGGAACGTATTCGCTCTGGCCATAACTGGTATCACGTGGTGCCATTTGGCGACAAAACCACTCGGTTCAGAGGGCCCCGGGTCATAACCGTTTATCCTGCAGTGCCATTTGACGGCGAAACTGCCGGTTAGAGGACACGTACAATGCCCTTACTGACAGGAGATTGTTTGAGAATGGATCCTAGTGATATTTTCGATCGGGTATTAGCTCTATGTGAGTTGAAGTATTTTTCAATTTTTCCACCTCGGCAAACTGTTGTGGAGGGTGGATGGATTTTATGCTTTAAGTGGTTGATGGTTGGATTTCAATTTTAAATATTTTTGAATTGTTGGGAATTTCTATGGAGTTTTGGATTTTGTAAGAGTTTGGGAGGCATTTGAAAATATTTATGAACCCCTCGGGTTGAGATATACATTCAACACGGCCATCATCGGGGTGTATGGGGTCATTCACTTTTATGAATTGAATCTTGTCGACTCTATCAGACTATTTAAAGGAGGATCGGATTTCGTAGGCTTTATGCCTTTATAAGTGAATTCTCTTGATTGTAAGCCTTGAAGGCCTAATATGAACGTATAAAATAAATATCCTGGTCGATCTCGCGACCGCATATTTATTTAATGGTTTGAGCCGTATCGACTCCTATCTACCCGCATAGAAAGATCGGGCTCGAATTTGAATTCACTTATTAACCCGCATAGCATCCCTAGATGTCACGTGTATACCAATAACACGCTCGCCGGGGCCCATGCGGGTATTTGGGGGTATTTTATAATTATTGATTGAACCTTGTCAACTCCTACTTATTTACCTTAGGAGGATCGGGTTAATATTTACTGACCCGCGTAGCATCCCTAAACGTCACATGTACACCAATAACACGCTTGCCGGGGCCCATGCGGGTGTACAGTTATATATGCATTTCAGTGTATCTATGTGTATACAAATTACGGTGCATGTGTGGGGGTATATTGAAATATCTGTAAACGCCTTCTGTCCGCTTGCATAAATATTGCGGATCCGATGGCGTAGCGCTGGAGCTTCATTTGAGGACTTGTACACCTTCTGTCTGCTTGCATGGATGTTGCAGATCCGGTGGCGTAGCGTTATACGATCCCCACTACTGTTACTTGTAGGCAGGTAGATGTTTTCTTTTTTATTCATAGATTAGAATTGACTCCAGGATACTGCATTTACTGGAGTCTTTCTACATCTACCCACGAGTGATATATGGTGCGTACATCTGTATTTGTAGGGGACTTGTATGTATTGCAGATCTTTTGCATTTTGCTTGTAGGCAATTATTTGATGTATAACTGATCTCCTACAGCAGTTCGTAGGAGCTTTTGTCTATTACCAATTGATCACCATTTGACTTGCAAAGGAAGTTGTGTGTTCATTTGTGGATTAGTACTGTTCGTTGGATGAATGACATTCATCGCTGATTCTGCTCCGTTGGTTGATTGATGAGTGGTTGGATTTGTCATTGGCTTCTTATGTACACTTGGGTTCAAGTCCAGCTTGATGTGCAAGTTCATGTTCTAGTTCAAAGTCTTCTGAAATCTTTGGAAATTCAAGCCTCTTGTAGTTCAATTGAATTCAGGTTCTAGGTTATTTTATTCAAGTCCCCTGCTGTCCTTTTAAGTTCAAGCATAGCTGGTTGTCATTTGATAATTGTTGATCATAAGCAAGCCATTAACACATATCAATCATCGTTACTCGTTGGCAAGGTTGTTGCATGTTCATTACTAACCTTCTCATGCATACTGGTTAGTGAGTTAGTATATCCCTTGCACATTAACTTTTATGATATTATAGTGAGCTATGGCCTACATTTGACATTGGAAGAGGTGTCATAGTGTTCCGCATTCATCAAACTTATCAAATGGTCGTACTCATAGGATAATTAGTACTTGTTAGTGCTGATATTTCTAATCAGCATGATAGTTCTCCAACATTCATAGGGCATTTTAGCTTATTGGTTGAAAATAAGTCATCATTTTCCTTCCTTCGCTTGTATGTTGATCTCGACTGCAGGGAATTGTTGCATCAATTGTGTATTCTTTATAACTCAGTGATTGCATCAAATCATTAGATTTATTGTACACTAGTCTTCCTCACTTGCAAGGTGTCAGTACAACAGCTTATATGTTGACTTGTGTTGATTGTGAGAGGCTCATACTTCAACTTGAACTTGGTATACACTTCTTCAAACATTTCTTTGCGGTGTTTATACATTGATGTGGTGGAGAAGTTATCACATTTGTCGCATATTTCTTGTATCTACTTTTGCCATTGCATTCCTCACAATTCTCTTGCATGTGTTAGAAGGATGGTGGATAGCATTGTGATAAGTCTCTGACTTTAGTTCCTTGATCAACACAAGCTTTGTGCTTGCTTATGTCCACTTGAATGATTAGGATTTGCTTTGATATTAATTGTTCATTCATCGATCCGAGATTTGGTTCTCAATTTGTTCATTTAAGTTCAAAGCACAAGTCCTTGTTGTCCACATTTTGTTCCAATTTGAGTTCAGTTTGAATCCAATTTGTTGTCATTTGCTGCAAGTCCAAATTCAGGTTCAATTTCTCTTGTATTTGAGTTCAATTAAGTTTGATTTAAGCTCAATTTCATATTAAAGTTCATTTAAGTTCAAGTTCACTTGAGTCCAGATCAGGTCCAAGTACAGTCTTATATTCACCCGAAATTTTGACAGCACTCCGGCATCTCCCCCATTTAGGGGAAACTATAGAAAACTGGGCCTTTCCCACCACGCTTAAGAAAGCGTGTATGGTAGGTGCCCTCTTTCGAGGGCACCGCGGCCGTGTAAAGTCTTTAATCCCCACCACGCTTAAGAAAGCGTGTATGGGTCTTCAAATGTACCTGAAAAGAAGAGCAATTGTTTCCCCGCAGGTATAGAGCCGCGTACGGGTACTTAAGATTGTCCACACCACGCTAAGAAAAGCGTGCATAGTGCCTACTCGCCTCGCCGTAGATGTCGCACCGGATTCCCTTCCCACCACGCTTAAGAAAGCGTGTATAGGCGGTTTGTCGGCTCGACACGAACGCCGAGAACAGGATTTTAGGTGATTACTCGCCTCGTTGTAGGCGTAGCACCGGGGTCTCATCCCACCACGCGCAATAAAGTGCATGCATAAGCAGTTTTTCGGTTCGCTACCAACGACGAAAGCGAGTTCTGGGAGTTTAAGGGTTTAGAGGTTATACCTTGGCGGCGCCGACGGGGTTGGCGCGGAGATCGAGGCAAGCAAGAGAAGTATTTCTCCTTTTTTTCTTTTTTTCTTTTTCTTTTCTTTTTTTCTCTTTTTTTTTAACTCTTTTTTCTTTTTTTTTAAATAATACAAATAATAATAATAATGATTATTATTATATTATTAATGATTATATTAATATTAATATCACTATTAATATAAATAATGATTATAGAAATAATCATCTTAATATTAATGTTAATACTAGTACTAATATCAATATTTAAAATAAAGGCAATTAATTATTACTATAGTTAATAATAACTACAACCATAATCAACTAATAATAGTAATTAACTAATAGTAGTTAGCAGCTAATAAAGCAAAATAAAACAAAATGAGTATAAACCTAGGTTGGGTTGGCTTGGATCAGGTATTTAGGGGATTCGGCTAAGTTGAGCTCTCAGCTTGAAGAGGGGATCGGTTTGGAGCAGGAGATAGGGTAGAGAGGCCACGGGTAGGTTCGATCAGACAGAGAGGAAAGGGCTTGCGGCTTGCTGGATGCAGGAGTTCGGTATAAGGGAGTTCGGAAAGTAAGAGGATCTCGACTTCTCTCTCTCTCTCTCTCTAGATTGGAGAAATTGGTAGGTTGGGAAGATCTCGGCAAGGTAGGGATCCTGATGGGCTCGGTCCTGGACTGCGGTTCAACAACGGGAGGAGGCGGCTTGAGGAGATTTCAGCTGTGTTCGGGTATGAGGATGCGAGGTCGGGAGGTGTGCGTCTCTAGCTGGGCTCGATGTGTGTGGAAGAGGAGCTTGCGTTCGAGTTCAGTAGCAGGCTAAGGGAAGGAGGCGGAGGTTTGATGGGAGATTCGCGAGTGGGAGCAAGTGTCGGGTGGGAACCGAAGGTATTCATCGCCATTTTATAGAGGAGCGAATCAATCCAGCGTAGTTGGGATTGAGACACGCGAATAGACTGCGAATGGCGCCGTTGTAGGTAAGTGGGATTCGCGGATTCGGCGGGATTTGCGGATACGAGGTATGATTACAACGATTTTTTTGTTTCCTTTGGGTATGATCCGGAGGTCAACAACAATGCCCCTGCGTTGCGTACCCGAGCGCCCCAGAGCTAAATGACAGAGAGCAGAGCACCACAACGGTATAGATACAACGCTGCAACGGTGCATGACAGAGGCTTGAGCGCCGCAGTGCCCCAAACTGGCGCCGCAGCGCTGCGAGACAGACTTGACGGTTTTATTTCTCATATTGTCAGAAGGGTTGCGTCCCATTAGGTTGTTTTACTTTGCTTTTTTTTGTATTTTGAGTGAGTAGACATTGAGAATGGTACATGACTAACAGCAGAATGTAAGTGAAGAGACACCAGAAAAGAGCGAGGGCAATAAGATAAAATGAGGGATGAGAGGCCATTGTTTTTGCCATCGTTGTTTTGTATTTTTATTTAGATGAAAATTAGACTGTAAAGTATTTTGTGTCACATACTTTATTTATTTCAATTGTTATTACTGTTATTGTTTTTATCGAATTCTTGCTCAAATGGAACTCATCATTCCATTCTTTCTTTTTGCCAAATGCGTCGTTTGAGATGCTTTTGTTGAGATGTCTATGGTCCTCATCTATTATATTTTAATATTTGTGTACCCTTTTGGTGTGAATTTCTTCGGCTTTTCATATCTTTTCAACTTATACGTCTAATCTTCATTCAGATATTTAGATACATAGCTTTTTTTTTGTTTCAAACAAAAAGTCTACAGCAAAAGTAATAATTTAAATAGATCATTTTCAATTGGATTAGAATATTAGTAAAAATTTTAAGCTCATTCAAATCCAAATAAAATTTTAATCAATCAAAATTAGGCATCATTTGGGACGGCTTTTTTATTGCTTCTTAAAACAGCTTTTCTGTTTAAAAATTAAAATTTTTATACTAAAAAATTACTTTAAGAAGCAGTAAGAAAGTCAGCCCAAACAAAGTCTTAATTTGTGATAATTTTTTTTCTTATTTTATTTTTATTTTTACTTTTTAATTTCTGATAGATTTGATGACTTCAATTTATAACCGACCGCCACTTTAATTAATTTGTGTTGTTTTTTGCCGGGCAAATTCTCAAAATAAATCAAACCATATTTATTCAACAACAACAACAACGTATCAAGTCTTTATTTTCAACATGTGAGGTTCTTCGATCTCTTATTTGATCTCTCCAAATCCCCAACCCCTTTGCAGTTGAACGATGTAAATTTGATTCGATCATAAGCTAAGTTTTTGGCTCAGGCTTCGTTTGGGTCAGCTTTAGACCATTGCTTTTTACCTACTTTTAAAAAAAAATTTAACTAAAAATTAGCTTTACAAAGCAGTAAAAAAGTAATCCCAAACGAAACCTTATTCAAGCCTGAAACAGCTTACTCCAAATTCAACTGCAATCAATTTAAAATAAATAATTATACACTAAATTTTCTTTTATATATATATATATATATATATATATATATATATATATATATATATATCATGTAATGTAAGTGTTTTTTATATCTAAAAAAAGTATTAAAAAAGCTTATAAACTAATCACTGTTACTATGGTACTGTTAGTATAATTCATCTTCATGAAAAACTTAGATCATAAGCAACAACAGTCCTTTCTGCACAGCTCCTTTCAATTTTTACATTCCAATTTTTCAAATTTGTTTGACAATCTTATTAATTTGAGTTGATATTAATTAGTAATGAGATTAATCTTAAAAAAATTCAAAATGTCTGAATGTGAAGCTTCTGTCCATCAGTGTTCATACAAAAATTGACAAAATTAAGGATAGGACTAAATTGACTGCAGCTCCTATTAAGTGTAGGAACCATTTTGATTAGTTACTCTACATGAATCAATCTTATCTGCACATTCTGGCATTATAGATAAGTTACCAGACTATGATTTTCACAGTATAGATAGACTCCACACTGATTTCAGAAGTGCTCAGACCATTAAGTTGCAGATAACACAACTAAAAAGAAAAGGACAAGCTTTCCTAAGAAGGGTAATCTAATCACCAACTGGGATTAAAGCTTCTTAGTATGAAAACTTTCCAATAATACTTTAACAAACCTGTTCAAATAAGCATTAAATTACAGCAAAAGCCTTATCAAATCAGAGTTCATGGTACAAAGAAGAATGAGCATAAACTATGGCTGCCTAACACCATTAGAACTAATAAGAATATGTTTATACTGAAGAGGTTAAGAGATGTCACAGAAGCTAAAAGGACAGCCACTGGCAAGGACAAGTTAATTTGCTTGAGCACTATATAGATCATTCCTTAGTAGTGCGTAATGATGCAGAGGCTTACTCTTACCCAGTTGATGGAACATGAGACACTATTGTGGTATTGTGGACAAAAGTATCATTGTGAGCAGTTGATGATGACAGCCTTTTGAAGTGGAGTTCAACTCAGAAGCCACCAGCGTTGTAAATGTATTTTTTGCTTCAGAAACATCACACATGATACCTGCCAAATAGAAAAATATAAGGGGATTAGCATAGTAAATAGGTTAATTAAATGGTAAAGTTAGCTAAGCTCAACTAACATGAACACTTGTCAAAGAAACAAGTAATTCAGATCATCATAAGGGGTAATCACTTTGATTAGATCAGACGTGTGACTCTACTGTTGAACTTTTTTTGGTTCTGCTTAAGTGTCATTTCATTGAATATGAAAATTTTAATAGGTTTTCAACCTATTAGCTTAAGCTTTTCAGTTCAAATAGGTGCAAGCATTGATACTTCTTTTGACAACTGGCTCATGCTAACTCAAATAGGTTGTGGCATGGTAGCAGGAGAAGAAAAATTATCATCATAAACTTATCATATATCATGATGAAGATGAACTTCAAATCACTAAGCTTTATCCGAACTATTTTTAGCAGTTTTACAAATCCTGAATCTCCATTCAGTCCTGTTGAGTGTTACATTAGGTGCTAACTTACTCTGTAATAAATACTTTTGCACTGCTTCAAACCATGTTATATCAGTAGGACTTAGCTGATTTTTTTCCTAATCCTTTTGCTCTAATCTAATCTTCCATTATTCTAGTGCATATTTATACTCCCATCATCCTTCAAAATTCTTAATTTAATCAACAAATCCATGTTAAAACCATCATTGTGAGTTCTAAGCCTTGAATGCAAATGCAAGTCTAGAAACCAAAGCATTGATAATTATGTAAGTTTGTTTGAGATATATGCAATTCTAAAGTTTAATGATTCAACGCAACTCATCTTGATCGGTTGGTTGGGAGCTTTGGCTATCAAATAAGAGGTCTTGAGTTCGAGTCTTTCGTATGTGATTTGTGTGTGTTTGCCTTAATTGGCCTAATTGTCTCCAAAAAAAAAAAACAAAAGTTTAATGATTCACCTTGAATGCAACCAGTTCAATTGTTTTTTATCAAGGGATGCATAATGACAAACTTCCAATGTATGCAACTGTCAGGTAACCTTCGAAGAGTTCAGATCCTTCACGTTGTACTAGAACATGCCAGAAGATTAACAAATGAAAGTGGAGTTCTTGTGCCACCTCTGGCCAGCTATATCACGTAAAGTTAGCTCCAATTATATCAGCCAATTAGCTCTGGCATCCTTATAGCCAATAAAACTGTTCATTTGTCCAAATAAAAAATATTTTTAGGTAAGGTTCATCTTTCCGATGGACAAAATGGCAAGCATGCTTATGTTAGATGAAAAAGAACTGAAATATTTTATCAGAAGCCTGTTATCTTTATTGCCTTTATCAACATAAAAAACTTATAAAAGGATCTTTCATCAAATAAAACAAAACATAAAAGATCTCAATTTAGAAGGAACTATATGTGGTTTAGCTATCATTTGATGAAAAAGCATGAACCTATACAAGAACACTTAGGAAGGCATAATTATTAGGAAAAAAGGTAAAGCAGGCAATCACTTAGATGATTCTAATCTTCACTTCACATTAATCTAAATTAAACATATAATGGAATTGCCACAGGTGATCATTTGCCACCATCTTTATAAGATATATCCAGAAGAAATCTTTAACATATAGTTAATGTTAGCTAGTTAGACAGATAAAAGACAGATATGAAATAAAAGAAACTTCTAGAGAGAGAGAGAGAGAGAGAGATTTCACTGTAGCTTTTTTACCCACATGTTGAATAAGAAATTGTCTGAAGGAAAGAACATTAAGAGCAAGCTGTTTTCCATAGGGTGCTAAACAAGAGATTAGGCAGAACACAAATAAGAGCTATTTATTACCTTAATCACCATAATGAGAGAGCAACGTCAATTCTTCATAGGATTCTATTAGATCCCATTTACTGTATGCATTTCATTGACAGGTGCAATGAAAACAAGAAGTTTTAAAATTGCTCAAATTTGATTCAAACGAATAGCTTTATTCAGTCTGTGCCATCACTACGCCACATCAGATAATATTTTAACAAAGCGATCAATTATTCAGCAAGATATTTTTTCTATGGAAACCTTCTTCATAGAAGTCAAAAGAGTATGCATAGCTTTTATGGCATCATTGTTGTAGAAGGATAGGCAAACCAAAGAAACAGATATTAGAGTTTCAAAATGCATCTCTCCCAGTTTGCCTTTGCAATTTCCCTGCTCCTCCTTCCTTGTTATCTTTTACCTTCCAGTCTCATCTTTGGAATGACCAAGGACCAGATTTCTCTCTTAGAATTCAAGAAGGGAATTATTGCTGATCCGACGCATGCTCTCGCAGACTGGAATGAAACTAATCCTCTCTGCAATTGGCATGGTGTTGTCTGTGATCCGAAGTCTGAAAGAGTGATCAAGCTTGATCTCAAGGACAAAAGTCTTGTTGGGACTATCTCTCCATTCATCTTCAATCTTTCAAGTTTAGAGCTACTTGAATTGTCTGATAATTCCCTTCAAGGTCCAATTCCTGTAGAGATAGGATTTTTGTCAAGTCTAGAACTACTTGGAATAGAAGGAAATGAGATAGAAAGTGAGATCCCTGAGAGTTTTGCCAAGCTAATGAAGCTTCGCTACATTGGCCTCAGCAACAACAAGCTCCACGGCAGGCTTCCTACTTCTCTCTTATACAACTGTACAAAATTGAGTTACATAGATCTCTCCAATAATTCCTTCACGGGATCAATCCCTCCACAGCTTGGAAACCAACTTCTTTTACTTGAGAACCTCCTTCTCTATCAGAACAAACTAACTGGTGACATTCCAGCCTCATTTTCAAACTTAACACAAATGGTAGAAATTGATCTTGAAGAAAATTTTTTGTCTGGTATATTGCCATCACACATTTTGAGCCACATGCCCTATTTGCAGATACTTCATCTCTCCTACAACAACTTCTCGAGTGATGAGCAGAATTCAAATCTCAACCCATTCTTTAACACCGTATCAAATCTCACACATCTCAAGGAGCTTGAGCTATCTGGAAACAATCTTGGAGGTAGGATTCCTTTGACAATAGGTCATCTAAGTGTCAATCTTACAGAGATTGATCTTGGAGATAATTTTATTCATGGATGCATCCCAACAAATGTTTCAAATCTCTCAAAACTCATGCTGCTGGACTTTTCAAACAATGTTTTGGATGAAACCATTCCCATGGAATTGATTCTTCTCCCCAATCTACAAAGGCTGTGGCTCTCTAATAATTTTCTAAGTGGCCAAATTCCTTCACCTCCTCATATTCTAAATAGTATAGGGCTGTTAGACCTATCAAAAAACAAGCTTTCTGGAGCCATCCCAACCTCTCTATCAAACCTAACTCAGCTGAGAACCCTCATCCTTAATGGAAATTCTCTTTCAGGACAGATACCTTCAAGCCTAGGAAACACGAAGCTAGAACTTCTTGATTTGTCTCACAATAGGCTTAGAGGAATAATACCAGTAGAAGTTGCAAGTTTGAGCTCAATGGCCTTTTACTTCAATTTGTCTCATAATTTTCTAGGAGGAATGCTCCCCATGGAGCTGGGCAATATGGACAAGGTCAGAGCGATAGATCTTTCCTCAAATAACTTCTACGGAAGCATTCCGCCCACTCTTGCAGGCTGCGAAGTCGTTGAGCTGCTGAACCTGTCCAATAATAGTCTTCAAGGTGCAGTTCCTTCATCCTTGGGCCATTTACTAAGCCTCCAGTCCTTAGACCTCTCATTCAATTTTCTCTCAGGTGAAATTCCAGACACTCTTCAAAAATGCTCCAGCCTCAAGCAACTCGATGTCTCATTCAACAACTTAAGTGGAGAAATACCCAGAGGTGGGGTTTTCGACATATTAACATTAGAATCTGTTGAAGGAAACCATCTCTGTGGACAACTTCCAGGGCTTCCTAGCTGTAAACATGGGGCTCGAAGAATTATAAATTCTAGAAGATCCTTTGCCCTCCTCATAATCATCGTCTCCCTGTCAGTTTTCCTCCTTACAGTCATATCAGTGACTGGTTGCAGGAATATCAAAGCTGCATTGATTAAGGCTTTCAACACTGTTTCAAGTAAGTCAGTTCCTGATCTGACAACAAATTACCCAAGGATTACATACAGAGAACTTTCGGAAGCAACAGGAGGATTTCAGGAAGCCAGACTAATTGGTTCTGGGAGTTTTGGGCGTGTGTATAGAGGAATCTTGAGTGATGGAACTGTGGTTGCTGTAAAAGTTCTTCAATTACAGAGCAGTAACTCCACGAGTAGCTTCAACAGAGAATGTCAGGTTCTCAAGAGGATTCGCCACAGGAATTTAATTAGGATCATAACAGCTTGCAGCCTTGCAGACTTCAAAGCTCTGGTTCTTCCTTTCATGACTAATGGTAGCTTGGAGAGCCATTTATACCCGCAAGAGCAGAATTCAGGATTCTCGCAGCTGAGCTTGATGGAATGTGTAAGTATCTGCAGTGATGTTGCTGCGGGTATGGCATATTTACACCACCATTCTCCAGTTCAGGTTATTCACTGCGATTTGAAGCCAAGTAATATTCTTCTCAATGAGGACATGACTGCTCTTGTATCAGATTTTGGAATCTCTAGACTAGTGATGACCGTTGCAGAGGGGAATCCAGTTAGTGAGAACACAACAAATTCAACCGCAAACCTGCTCTGTGGATCAATTGGGTATGTCGCTCCTGGTAAGACTTCATCTTTACAATTAATATGTTGACTTCTTTCTGGTAAACATGACAATTTCTGAATGAAAAAGTAGAAAATGAAACAAGAAAATTGACGATTCTATGCATTTTCTAAATGAAAACTTCATTGCAATGAGACATGAAAACTTTCTTCAATTTGTAAAACCCGCTAGAATTAGCTAATAGATATGCAAAGATAAATCGGCATAATCTGTTATCCTCACGTCTACCTGCAGCTAAAACTCTGCATTTCATATTGCTTTTCATAAAATATTTAGCTCAGACTTTTTTTTTAAATATTCTCAGATATCAAGCTACATCATCAAAGTCAATCCGGTTTGCTTACCCTTGCAACATTGATATTTTAGTTCTGAATAAAGTTTAGGATTGAATAAACAAGGTAACTTTTTTCATAAAAGCAAGGAACAAAACACAGACTCTAAAATATTTTATGCATATAGGCAGATCCATGGCGTCGGGTCTGGTCCTAGAAGGCAAAGCCACCTTGTTCTCTGAGAAATAGGATTAATTATTTTGTGCAAATTCCGGGCGCCATCCAGAGGTGAATAACAGCGTGCCACGTCACCCGTTTGCTGGGTACCGGTGCTCGGTACCGCTGTGTACCGGGTGACGTGGCGCGCTGTGACTCGCCTCCAGACGGTCCGGAATCCGCACAGAATAATTTCTCCAGAAATAGAAGCTGAAATCAACGTTGAAGATTTTGCGCTAACAAATACAATGCTGAACTATATCAGAGAAGCTCAGGAATGAAAATAACAAAAAAAAAAGATAATTATGGTTAACTTTTGGGGAGCTTAGTTATAACAAAGTTGATGTTATATTTTATAATAACAATCCAAAAAATAATAATAAAGCCAATACAATCTCAGAGAACACAAGCTAAATATGCACCAAAAATAATGGTTGATGATTGATGTTATATGCTAGGAAGAAGCAGTCAGATATTTATGAATCTCACTCTGAAAAATATGTTTGCATGGAACATATCAAGAGTATGGATATGGTAGAAGTGCATCAACAAAGGGGGATGTCTACAGCTTTGGTGTTCTTGTGCTTGAAATGGTCACAAGGAAGAGACCTACTGATGACATGTTCACAGAAGGCTTAATCCTGCCGAAATGGGTTAGGAATCATTTTTCTAATCAGCCAGAAAAGATTATCAACTCAACCGTAATGCAACAATTACAGAATCAGAGCCAAGAAATAAGAAACATGTGGGAAGTTGCAATCATAGAGATGATTGAACTAGGGCTTCTTTGCACGGAAGAGAACCCTTCTATGAGGCCAACAATGATTGATGTTGCAGATGATTTAGAAAGGCTTAAAAGATACTTAGGAGGTGATAGTACTGCCACATTCACATCCTCTCATGGTATATCTTCATCAACAATTGCAGAACAGTACTGGTAAACTTTAATCTTGTTCAGTTACACAGGCAGGTAGCTTTGTTTTCTGTAAACATTTGAAGTGTCAGTTGATCCAAATGGTTTTACTGAAATATAGACTGATGACTGCCACCGAGTTGCAGTTTCTATTCTAAGAGAGGCAGTTAGTATACTTCTTGTATTTTTTTTTTCTGTATGTTCGATTGAAGCAATGTGTAGTAAAGTTCATATATATCATAAAGATATGGAATATTAAAATGATGAGACCTAAAAAATAAGATTAATTAAGAATTATTTAATTATCTTCTTAAGCACTGATATAATGTCCTATAATAGGTAAGGTGTGAGGACTCCAGTGGTGAAATGGGCGTGCACAAATGTTTTTAGAAATTTTCTTGACCTTCTCAACTCAAATTCACACATTAAACATGCAAAAAATAATTAATCAAACTTACGAATGTATTTGTTAAATGATACAATATATCATTTGTTGACCCCTACATATCAAATCACGCGCAAAAATGGGCAAAATCGGCGATCCAAGCAACGCATGCGTCAATGTGACGCTTCACTTGAAGGGTCAAACGACCTCCAGTTGCCAAATAGACTGCGTCGTTGCAATCAGGACATCGAGTTCGCCTAAGAGGGGATTCCTCACAGTCAAATCAGACAAGAACGGTCCAAAGGAAAGACCGACACCCGAAATTGATGCGTGACGTCACCTAAACGACATCCGATCGAGAAATGGATTTTGCCGTTGCGTCTGGAATGTCGTCAACACCCAAAAGTCATTCTCAACCTGTTCAATCAGGGTTATCTGAGGCAACGGCATGAATACCGAGGCAACGACGCGCAAATCGAGAAAATTGAAGTGTGACGTCACCTGAACGACGTCCAATCACAAAACAAACTTCGCCATTGCGTCTGAAATATCGTCAATACCCAAAAGTTACTGTCAATTTGATCAATTAAAGTCGCGTGAGGAGATTGGCTCGCATCTCGAGGCAATGCACGCAAATAGAGGAAATTGATGCACTACATTTCCCAAATGACGTCCAAAAATAAGGGTTAAGATTCTGTCTCTGTTGGAGAATGCAAAAGAAAAGATAAGATATCAGATGAATAAATATTTTAAATTAATGGTTATGAATTACTTAAAATTTTCTAAGTAGGCTTTTCTATATTTGATGTGAATCAGAGCATATGCATCTCTAGATCTCTGTCAAGTTTGTAAAAATATAAAGGGAGGTTTATAACCTTCCTACAATTATTGTATCTCTATAGAACCTGGAATTCTAAACATTCAATATTTAGGCATGCAAGAGTTTCATTGCAACACTCCTAATTGTTCCAATATTCTTCCGTCGAGATAATATACCATACTGAATTTTAACTATACATGGTCATTGTATACATTAAATTAAGAACGGAAATTATTAAAAATATTCATTATTCATTCAAAGCATAAGAGTCTACATTAGTACTTGTAAAAGATTCACATCATCAGCCCAAAACTAGAAAATCTGCCAACTATGAAAATAAAAGAAAACAAACTATATTTTATTTCTTACCTATAAGAGAGAGTACAAGAGTAAAAGTGAAATCAGATATTACCCGGATAGTATAATGTACTCTTCACACTCTTTTCTCCTCCAAATATCTAATTGCTTGCAATAGATGGGCTGACTATCTCCTAAATGAAGCATATTTTTGCTCTTTTTGGCCTCCCTTAGACTTAACTCTAAGGAGGAACTATACTTAAGCGCACAATACTCACTAAATATTACAGACCCCAACAAAATTTTAAAAGAACTCTCACTCAAACGAATTGAAAAACTATTTATATTTGTACAAAAATGGATTCAGGCATCACAATGCTTGACATGGTCGTGCCACGACGTTATAGAATGAATTAGTGCCTCGATGCAACCAGGCTTGCTCCGCTGCAGCATTGGGTTAATCCGGAGCGTTTAATAGCTGAACTGATGCATCGCTTAGCTGATTTGGTGCGGCTTCATATTTCGTCAATAGCTCCATCGTGGCGCTAAAAAAGTTGATCACTGTGACGTTGAATGTGTAATCTAGCACTATGGCTTTGTTCGGTTCAGTGCTTCGGCACTCAAATTCCTGAGACTCAACTGCTACAGTGCTGATTTCTAGGGTTGTGGCATTATGAAGCATTGCGGCGCTGACCTTGGTTCGACCGGGGTGCTGAATTAATTGTCATTTTTTCCAAGGCTCCGGCGCTGTAATTTCCTAATATGACGTCGGGGCATTGTGGACGATGCGGTGCTGGTAATTGAAGCACTATGATGCCTATTTAACACTTGTGAATTTTTTTTTTTTTTTTGAGAAATTTCTATACAACATCAACTAAAAATAATATTTTACTAATATTTAAGATAGTAAAATACTATAAAATTTATACTTAACACTTGTTTTCATGTTCCAGGATCTATATTAGAAGAATTACATTTGTTTTTCATTTTAACTATTTAATTAGAGCTTACTAAATTCTTATGAATAGCAAAAAAAATTATGCACGCTATTCGGAGCCTCATATCATAGGATCCTTATATTTTTTTGAAAATATGTAAAAGTATATAATGAGCACAAAACATAGTAAATAACCAAAATCTTACAATTGAAATCAATGTAAGGTAAAATAGAACAATATGTTGTAAATCATATAGAAAAATGTATACATCAATGTATCATACCAGTTATCTATATCAATAATCAATCTATAATATATCATATCTCAGTCAATTCTATTTTATTATTCCATGATAATATCTATATCAATAACCAGTCTATAACATATCATATCTTAGTCAGTTTTTTTTCATTCTTCCATCATAAGCTCTAATCAATTAGTTAGTCAATAAATATTTATCACTCAATCAATTCTATTCAATCTTATCATCTATTCAGCTCACATCAATCTGACAGTTACAATCACAATATCAATAACAATATTCAGTATTAGTAATAGAATTGTATTAATAACAACATCAGTATCAGTAATCAATATCAATATTAAAAATCAATAATCAGTATCAATATCAATAATCAGTATCAATAATAGTAATCAATATCAATAACAATATTAGTAACAATAGTAATTTCAGTATCAACATCAATATCTGACATTAAGATGAGGGTATTTGGAGTTTGCAGGTATCACGTGCAATCAATTATAACAGTGAATCAGTGTTCTATCAGATATTCATGTGACAGTATCTTGCTTTTATACTTATGACTCCCAATCAATTGTCTCTTATAACTCCTAATTAGTGTGCTCCTTATAACTCTCATTGAATCACATGAATCAGTCGCCTTGACTCTTTATAACTTTCAATCAATCTCCATCTCCTTATGACTCTCATTAGTGAATCACATAAATCAGTAGAGTATCACATAAGGTTATCATATCATATATCTGATATCAATCAATACATTATTTTAATAGTACGAATAGTATCTTTCAATACATATCACTCATATAAGTACATTCCATTTTTAGTATACTTTTTTCCCACTCATTCACATAAAATTTATATACACAAATTTATCTGGTAAAAAGGTAATAAAATCATATCAAATCATTTAGAATGATCAAATTTATAACATATCAAAAGTTAAACGGCAAAAGCTTTCGAGATTAGGATATAATGCATTTTTGTATATTTAAAAGAGATAAAATTCATAAAAATCAAAATCATTGAAAGCAGGAGTAAGAGATTAGTCACTTACAATGAATAAAATAAAATCCATAACAAAAATATAGGGTAAATATGATTCAAAGACCTTTCTCTCCCCTTCAATTTCTTCCTTACCAAGCAACTAAGTGAGGGAGGCAGTAGGTGAGGTAGAGATATTTATAATAAAAATACTATTAGTGGCCTAGTACCATAGTGCCCTACTTCAGAATTTTCATATTTTTCAATAATTCATTTCACACATTTGGGTTATTACACTTGTTGGGCTATCTACTCATTATGCAATTTTTACATATTTACAGGTAAGGATAAGAACCCTGTGATATAGGCTTTGCACAGCATGCGTAATTTTTTTTAACACTTGTAGCTTATTTTATAATCATGATGTATATGTAGAAATAGACTGGTCCTTTTGAATCATGGCTATTATATACATAACATTTTGGGCTTGTAATAATGACATATATTAATGAATAAAAATGCATTTCTTTCTGTTGTTTATATGAATTTGTAAGCTCTTGTTAAATGTGATTAACTAGTTAGAAAGAATGATACAATTCTTTTAAATTTTGATGCTGGTGTGTGACATTATACATGCTTGATAATTGGGCCCTAGTGCCACTACAACTATACTAATTCACCATCTCACGTGCACCTTCGGCTTATTAGTTGGCCTTTTCTTTGGTGTCATTCACGCACCGCCAATAAATCTATCAATTTGGCTGATCTCTTTACCTTAGAAATGGACATCCCCATCTCTTTTCTACGAGCCACATTAGTGTCGATTCAAAAGGTAAACTAATGTTTTGATTAAATCATTTTATGTGGGGAGCTTGGTGATGATTTTAGGTTGTTTAAACGATTATAGAATCATTAAGGTACTTTTTCTATCGAAAGCTTGTATTAGGTTGAGTTCATTAATTTAAATCTAAACTTGATATAATGCAAGGTTTCGAACCATTTTAAATAATAAAAATATTTTTACATTTCTAACCTTATTAAATTTCAAAAATCAAAATTTGAGTTGTGAAAGTTAGGAACATATAATAATTGAAATGAAAATTTTTAGGGAGTTGTCTAAAAAATTTTTCTACATATCTCTGAATCATCATAATTCATATAACATAAATCTCTGAGTTACAATCATTTCACTTGCTTAATTTAAAAAATCTAAAATTGTTTATTATGGATTGAGAAAACTATATAGTTTTTATTATTATAGTTACCCTATTATGTACACATATATACGCAATTGCACATGTGCTCACCTATTTGTTTTACTTATCTATTTTTATTAGGATTTACAATATATCATTGACTTCAATGCATAAGCACTTTGGGATTTTTTGGAATCTTTAAAATGAGCATTGTATTAAAAAAAATCAATGAAGTTGCCCTTATTTTCAAAGTAATAATTGTTTCTGCGTACCTTTTCATCATAGTACATGATCTCACTTCATGCTTCCTAAAAATAACTTTATTACTTTCCTCTATGTTTTATTATTTTTTTATATCAAATGATTTCATAATACCCGGTGTATTTGAGTGGGCATTTACATGTCAATATTTTTATGATGTCAAAAGTTGTTATGTTGTACCTAGAAAAGTAAGCATACTCATCATAATCCCCAATGTTGTATATAAAAGGCATATTCAATTAACATCTTTGATTTAAAACATATTCAATAAATTAACCTAATTTTTAAGAGATAACTTTTAGAATGACCAATTTCTTGATCAAAATTTATTGAATTTGTCTTGCCTATGCATCAACATAGCAACTTGACATTTCTAAAGGCTATGGGTCAAATATGGTGACTAAGAGCAATTCAACTTATCTTTTTGGATATATATGTGTGGCCTATCAATAGAGCCTAATTGATCAACATAATATCCTAGTCTTCTGAGTTTGCAAATATTTATGATTCAGTTTTAACAAATTACTAAATAAAATCATTACAATTATGTCTCTCATATACATGTTGGCTAAATGGTCGAAATGCAGAGCCATTATTATCATATCATACAAACCTAATACCATTGCGTCTAAAAATATTTTTAGTTGAGTTAGTGGAATTCCTAGCCCAAAAATGTTATAAGTCTAATTGTTGATACTCTTAACCCTTTGGAGTTAAGGTTGTAAGTCCCATGATAGGCATATCCCAAGGTTTCAAGAGCATTATAGTTTATATATATATATATATATATATATATATATATATATATATATATATATATATATATATATATATATATATATATATATATTTAGTTAAGAGATCTCATCTCACACATCATTTATAGTTTCTTTCTCTACGAGCATCTTCATTGCACAACTAAACATTATGATCTCATTATATTTTCAAATAAAATTAAGCATGAAAATATGATGAACTTGTTTGAGGCTCTGAGCATTATGTCCTAAAGTATAAGTCCAATAATCTCTTAATCAGTATTAGCCTTATTAGCTACTCGCTCAATCACCCATATTATAGAGTTATATGACCCATCTTCTCATCGAGTGTTATTGTGTCAAGCTTATTTCTTTTCCTCAACTCTTGAGCTTTTGTAGAAAGATAATAGTTCATTTACCATCATTGTGTCATTATGTCCTTTCATTCACAATCCCGTATAAAATCCCACTGATAAGTTGAACCTATATCATAGTTGCCTTAGGCATTTTGATATCCAAAAAAAAAAAAGGGGATTTTGATATCCAAATCTTAAGTTCGAAATGAATTTTATTTCTTCATTGAAAAGAAGATGAGCAGACATCCTTAATTAAGAGTATTTTTTAGTATCATACCGATAACATAATTAACTACCAAGACTTGAGCGCACCTAGGGAATCAAATCCATCAATAAATAAATCTTATTGATCTTCTTTATAATTTATGAACAATCTCTATAAAATATTTGCAATGAGTTTCATCGATTATGATAGACCTATGTTAGGATTATTAGTCATCATCACCCAATGATCTTTATTCTAACTTGAGAATCATGAGGCTATTTTGATGTTTATGTACTTCAATCTATTCACAACAAGCTCAAATCCACATAGGACAGACTTTATACCATTAAAGAATTAGTTGACCCTACAAAGATATGTAAGAAAGGATATACATCAAAATTATAGCGGAGTTGACTTAGAAGATTTTCTCTGAAAGGAAAGTATATCTTCAAAAATTGTAAATTTAATAAGTTGTCCCAAACAAAGCCTTAGATAGATGCATTGCAAAGACTCTATTTTGGGAAGCCTAAAAGTGTGAAACTACTCTGTAAAGTGAGTTATGGAATTCATGTAGACAAAAAAATACACACTTGATGAAGTCAATCTAATACTCAAAGTTTTATCCAAGAAAAAAATGATAAATATAAAGCCCAATAACAAAATCAAGCTCAACATTAATTTTTCATGATTGATAGTTGCTTTATAGCCAAAGTTACTTATTTGTTGTATAAGGCGATCATATCTAAGGCTTCGGTTAAGACAGTTTTTAGTCTTATTTTTTTGCTGCTTTCAAGAATTTTTTGTACTAAAGTTGTTTTAGAAAGCAATAATAAAACTGTTCAAAATGAAGCCTAAGGTTTCGTTTAGATTAGCTTTTGGCCACTGCTTTGTCATAGTTTTAAATAAATTTTTGTACCAAAATACTGTTTAGAAAGTAGTAAGAAAACTATCCTAAACGAAGCCTAAACCTACAATATATAGTAGACATGCATTAGAAAGCTCTTATCTTTTTTACTTAGAATGAGTTTAATAATATTTAAATTTAGGAGGATTTACATACATACCACTTTATTTCATATTATTTACAGATCTAACACCTAAAACTTTAATATTATATTCTATCACTTATATAAATTTTTAATATAAAAAATATCACTCATACATTTCATTCTTATCACTCATACCACCCTGCAAATTTTAATATTTCACTCTATGTATTTATATTTGTTCTATGGGTGATAAATATGTAATATTAAAGTTTTAGATATTAGATATGTAAATAGTATAAAATATAGTGGTATATATGTAAATCCCATTAAATTTATTATAAGATTAAAAGAAAATAAATATTAATTGATAGAATTATCTACATATATTTTATTAATCTCAAAAAAGTTTTTATGAAATTCCTGACACGTGGCGGAATTTATTCTATATAATCCGTAAAGAGATAGTGATAATCTCTACGTGGAGCAATGCTATGCCACCTGCTTCAGATTTTCCTCACCTTCTGAATTTTGGATATGTTTGAACTGATTTGATTGGAATTACTTTTAAAGTTATTGAGTTTTTTATGAAGAAGGTAATATTAAAAAATTTATTAAAATTTTATTATATTTGTTTCAAAATAATTTTAATAAATGATTATTTATTTTTGTTTCAAATAAATATAATAATTGATTTGTAAGCTCTCTCCAAATTCAAGTATATGCCCCTCTCATATGAATAATGAGGGTTATTTATAGAGTAGGTATTTTGAAAATTTTAGCCAAAATTCTATAACTCTTCATCTAACTGCTTATAAAGAATCCTTTGATCATAGACTGTTTATTCAACATATAAGTATTTCAATGGCCTCAAAATGGAGTGATATTGGGTTCATGAGATCAGGGGCGGAACTATGTGGTTGTTAGGGGGGGCAATTGCCCCGCCCCCCTAAAAAAAAAATTAATTATAAAAGAGGTGCATTTAAATAATTTTGCCCCTCCTAAGCCTCTTACTTTCTCCCCCTTTTGCCCTAACCGTTTATAATCACCCCGGAAACCCCCTCAACTCCATCAGGGGGCGCTGCCCCCTTGAACCTCCGATATATCTACGAAGCATATAACAATCAAGGATATGAACGAATAGGGGTTGAGCCAAATTCAATGCAACTCTATTATATATTTTGTAGAAATTGTATGATTAATCAATTACATCATTTTAATTTATTTTACAAATTAATCATTTACAAGAAATGATGACCTATTTTCTTGTAGTAAATGGTCGAGTTCCGCCCCTGCATGGGATTTATCTCGTAGAGTTGCTTATTGTGACTATAAATATGAAAGATTTAGAAATCATTTGGTCCTCCCTCTTATTAATATATGATATTTTTACGTTTTTAAGTATTATTTAAGGCTTCATTTGAGATAGCTTTTTTACTGATTCTAACGCAACTTTTAAGTAAAGAAATTTCTTGAATTAAAAATTTTGTACTAAAAAGCTGTTTTAAAAAAAACAGTAAGAAAGTTGTCCCAAACAAACCTAAGTATTTGATTTGGGCTCATTTAAACTCAAATTGGATTCATTTTGTCAAAACGCTCAATTGAAGTATTTGCTAAAGTCAATCTACCGATGATTTATGAATTTAATTCGAAGTTTTCAAATATTGCATTAAAATTCATACTTACCAAACTAAATTTTCTTAAGGCATGACAAAGTGTATCATAATCACATTATTAAAAATTTGATGCAACTAAAAAATATAAGTTTAAATTTTATTATAAATTTTAATATTTAAACAACAATTAAAAAATAAAAATGAAAAAAAAAATTTTATGAATGGTAAAAAATTTAATACTATATTATACATATAATTACCCCTTAAATTTTATACTATATTTCTTTTTTAAATAAATCAAACAATCACTTTTCCATATATTACGAATATATTCATTCCAATACTCTCCTGAAGCAAAAACAAAAAAATATCTGCTTTCCTAGACTCTCGCGATGACTTCGGTATTCGCGGCGGCCGCCTCGCCGGTCTTCCCAGCCGGTGTCTCCTCAGCAGCCGACGTTGTGGGATTTGGGGGCATACGGTCGGCTCCCGGGTTTCTGGGCTTGTCGGCGAAGTTCGCATCGGGTTTTGGGAGATCTCATGTTCTCTCCTTGCGGAGCTTGAAGATTCCCGTAGGTTTCGTGACGAATGGGCGGCGTACTCCCGGCGTAGCTTTCGCCACCGCTGCTACGGAGAAGAGCATTCACAATTTCACCGTCAAGGTTGGAGCGCCACCCCTCTTTAAAACTCACTCAGATGCACAATTTCTATTTCGAACTACCACAAAGATCGTTTAGATTTGCTTGGGTGAGAAATTTTTTTTCTTGTTCACAAGGATAGGGTTGGAATTCAATTTCGGACCTGTTTATATGATTGAAATTAGAAAGCGTGTTTTGGAAAGTAGTGAATTTTAATAGATTCTGTAATTTGGTTAGGTTTACCTAGAACTCGTCATTAATCTTAAAGCCTACGAACAATTTCGAACACTTCAAATGATGATTTCATTTTGGGGTGATAAAAAAACTATCAATTTCTAAAGCATGTTTTATATTTACAAGCAACCAAATGAGCCCCCATACGTGTTAGTTAAAATATAATGTAATGTGATTCAACATTTTTAATTCCATTCCACTTAAGTTCAGTGGTTTTGCCTTCCTTTGTTATGAAAATTATAGTGAGTACTGGAGCTACTGTTTCTTATGTTAGAACCCGGGATGGATGAATTTCTTGCTTCTTTTGCTGTTATTGGAGACTTGAGCTGAGTTATACGGCTGCTTAAGCAAAGTGGAAAAAGACGCATGGAGCAAGCTATTATTTTTCGCTTATTGAATGATTGGCCGGAAGAACACTAACATGATGGATATGTTGGTCATGACTGTTTATATTTTTTATCTTATAAAGTATCTATTAGATAATTTATTTTACTTATTTTCCACCACTTACCACTCATCTCATTTAACGCACCATCAACTATTCCCCTGCAAGAACCTCATATTTGATGCTATAAAAGCCATGTATATCAGTATATGGAAGGACTTTAGGGGAGAGCTAATGATGAGTCTGAGAGGCTCCTCTTTTTTGAGCTAGCGAGTCAGCTTTGCATGAGTGAATCCTCACATATTATGGATGAGCGAGTCTCTATAGTTTTGAGTGAGTGATCCCACTTATTTCATATAATTTTTCTTCATAATAATGAAATATATTATCCTATCTAATTTCAATTCTATTTTGTTTCTTTTTAATCTGGGTTACATCAATAAAAATACACTGGGTCATGAGCCATTACCCTTTTGTCTTCTAAAGAGATGCAAAGGTTCAAATGCCTTTGAAAGGGTAGTGTGTATGCAAGACATGTTTACACTGTATTTTTATTGTTATTTCTAGTGTTTCCTTGAGAAAGTATGTTATTTCATAAGTATCTATGCTATTGGTGCAGGATATTGATGGCAATGATGTTTTCCTTAACAAATTTAAAGGAAAAATCCTATTAATTGTTAATGTTGCTTCAAAATGGTACTTTTTCTTCCCGTGAAAGACTGATGTACATTTAATCTCTATTTTGTAGTTAGTATTTCTGATTGTTCTTGACATCCTTATATCAATATGACAGCGGGTTAACAACATCAAATTACACAGAACTCTCCCACCTTTATGAAAAATATAAGAATCAAGGTACTTATTTTTAATCTTAAGTGCACCTCATTTATATTTTTCATACATATTTTCCATTTTATAGATTTCTTGTTCTTTTTCTTTTTTTTTTGTTGGCTTGCATCTGAAAGTTAGGCTGTACTGTTTTATGATGATTGAAATAATCATTAGAAGTTGCTTTCTAGTTTCTCTCCTTTATCAGTCAAATGAATGGGTTATAAAATAAAGTGATATGAAATGTCCTATAAGAAAGACATCAACTGCAGTATAAAAATCTTCGCTTAACAAATACAAATCCTCTCATATAACATATTCATAACTTATTTTACCAAAAGTTGCAGGGTTCACAACTTTTAGCATCATCTTTATATGGATAATTAGGTGCAGTTAAATGATGGATAATGGTATATTTTATTTTGAATAGTTGTGGAATTGTGGGTCATTTTTAGTGGTTCCATGCATTCTCAAGCTGTTTGTTATGTAAAGATATCACAGAATATTTTACATTCAAGCTTTCTCAAAAATATCTGATGACTCAATGTGGAGATAGCAAACTTGAATCAACTATAAAATGTGTTATTCCATTGAAATACAATGATGAAAATTTGTATTTGGTTAAATATCAGGTTTGCCATGTTTTCCTTATGCAAACATTTTTAAATATTAATACTTGTCATATTTCAGAATTGTATAGTGGTTATCTTCTCTGTACCTCACTTTGTTGTTTTCTTGGTGAAGTTCTTATTTGGAGGTTTGGAATGAATCCCCCAGTAAAAATCTGCTTAAAATTTTATTCTTAGATTTATATGATTTATCAGTATTATAGTAAGGAGACTTCTTGTTTGAACAAGGAATTTTGTTTGAAGATGGAGTTTTTCCTTAGAGAATTGGATAATAGTCTCTCTGGGTGATCTAATTTTGTTAGATTTGCAGTGGCAAGTTGCAAAGACATAATAAAGTCATTCAAACATATTTTTTTCTGTTTTAATGGCATTTGCGCCCACTTAAAAGAAAAAAAAAAGAGGTTCTTGTGAGGATACATAGCTAGAACTATTGTTATTTGCCAACAGCTGCACCCATCTAGTGCAAACAGTATTTTTTTCGAATTCAAACAGGTGGCATTCCTAGTCACAATGGACCAAACTAGCCATTATAGTATGGAACTTTTTGTTATGAAGCTGGATCGTTTAATGCATGTGATATGCTTATCAATATGATTCATTTTTCTCTCATGATATTTAAAACAAAGTGATCGGTTAATTGCTAATAAAATTAGAGGACTTGATCGAAGTTAAACACGTAAATAATTGAGCAGATTCTTTCATTCCAAACCATCTTTATGCCATCATAAAGATGGCTGAATGAAATAAATTAGTGAAAAACATAAGTACGAAATTTTGAGTTCCTGGAGTTGGTAATCACGAAGCATTTGAACTCTTAGCTTTGAGATGCTGATTTCTAAACTAGTCAAGAGCAGCTATTTTTACATTACAACAGTTTACATCTTTTAAGTTGAAGTGATTGCTATATGAATTGATCCATGAAGTATAATTGCTTACTAAAGATCAATGAAGTGTCAAATGTTCCCTAACTGATTTTCTAGTTGCTGCATTCTGTTGATCACAGCAACATCATGTGTGTGTGTGTGTGTTTTTTAGTGTTTTAAAAATCAGACTGGACCGGCCGGTTCGACTGGTTCAACCGTGAACTAGTTCAGTTGCCGGTCCAGAGAAGTTGAAAAACCGGATATGCATTGAACTGGTGTCAACAAGTTTGAACCGCCGGTTCAACCGGTAAACTGTCGAATCGGTTGCGGTTTGGTTGAACCGGCCGTTTCAAGAAATAATATTTTTTATTTAAATAAAGTTTTTTAATATTAATTTTTATTTAATTAATTTTAAATATATTTTAAAAACCATATACTCATGTAAATAAATTTATTAAGAAAATAAAGTTGATAGCCTGCCATATCATGCAACTTTACTTTTTGTTTTTAGTTTGTGCTTTACTCTATATAAAGGGAAGTAGAGAACAACTTAAAATTCTTCTATGATGTGGGACCTTTGAGAATTTTATATGAGCTTAAAGCCTTAAAATTTCAAATTGCTGGGATACAAATTTGAATTGAAAATGCATATAATTTATTAAAGTTATAAACATAAATTTTTTTATACTATTAAATTTATATATTATATTACTATTTTTATAAACAATTATATTTATATTTATACAATTATATTATTAATTTGTTTTTTAAGTTTATGATTTATTTATTATGCATATATATATATATATATATATATATATTTAAAGTCAGAAACATAATTTTTTTATATTATTAAATTATATATTATATTAATATTTTTATTAAAAAATTATATTTATATTTATACAATTATATTGTTATTATTTTTTTAAGTTTAAGACTTATTTATTTTGCATATAATTATATTTGTAATATATATATTAAAGATAGAAACATTAAATTTTTTTATTAATAAATTTATATATTATATTACTATTTTTATTAAAAAATTATATTTATATTTATACAATTATATTATTATTTTTTTTCTTAAGTTTAAGACTTATTTATTATGCATATAATTATATTTGTAATATCAATTATATTAATAAGTTTTATGTTGAGCCTTAAAAAGACAGAGGGTGATCTTTGATGGAAGCACATGCATTGATTAAGACTATATAACACTCATGATCTTTTTTTGGTGGACGAACAATGTTAAATTAGATACGTCTAAACAGATGGAAGTTGAGTGTTGCGGAGATAAGGATGTTCAGGTGGATGAGTGGCTTTACTCTTAGAGATAGAATGTGAAACGAGCATATACGTGAAAAGGTTGGAGTAGCTTCAGTGGCATATAAGATTAGAGAGAGTCGTCTTAGATGGTTTGGTCATATAAAACGTTGACCTTCTAATGACCTGGTTAGGAGAGTTATATATGCTTCTAGTCATTAAGTTTTATCTTAAATAATTTGAATTAATTTTTGTTAAATGGTTGTCCATCCATATATATATGCTTCTTTGCATTTATCCTTATGGTTTGACTCTTATCAAAGGATTTTTTGGAGTTAATATAATTATTTAGGAGTTATTTGGTTTGAAGTAAAAGGGGTGTAAATTATTCCTTGACTCTTATCAAAGGACTTTTTGGAGTTAATATAACTATTTAGAAGTTGTTTAGTTTGAAGTAAAAGGGGTGTAAAGCATTCCAAATGAGGGGTATTAAACATATTAGTATTAATTCTGAATTAAAAGAAATGCAGAGTAAAATTTTTAAGCATTTGAAATACATCTCGTTTAATTTTGATGTATTTGAAAATTGTTATATTTGGTTGATTTTTCTAATACACCATAAATTCTATGCTACTACTGCAAGTTGCCAGCAATCATTACCTCTGCGATTGGCCATCATCTGTTGCCAATCGCCACCGTCCGCTGCCAACCACTGTCGGCCTACTGCTTGTCACAATCGATCGCCGCCGCCGCCAATGACCACTGTAGCCGTTGCCTGCACACCACCCGCAGCTGCTACCACCACCGCCTACCAGTGGCCACCAATATCTTTAGGTTTTACAATGCATTCATTTTATTTTAAGCTGAATAAAAAAAATCACCTATATATATTTTACACTCATCCAAACATCTCCAAATATTTTAAATATATTACATTTCTTTTGCATTGCATTCCATTTTACTTTGAACTTTTTTCAGCAAACCAAATGGCTCCTTATTTTAATTTTTGTCTCATACCTCACTTGGAATTATCTATAGTGTATTTAGAAAGTATGCAAGTATTTTCTCCGCACCCCTTCATGCGCATATCATACAACATTACTGATGTAGGCAAAGGGGGGGTCAACACAAGTTAATAAATTTGGGCTTGGATTGTGTCTCTTTCCCTTCCCTTGTGTCTCCTCGGTTTCTCCCTTCCCTCTCGGTTTTGGTGACTGTTTGCTCTCCCCAAGCTTTGCTGGTTAGTTTTCCCTAGTGTCTCTTCGGCTCCTTCCCACCTGGCTGGTTCCGTGGACTTACCTGCTGCCTTGGTTGCTGGTTTGCCTCTTCGGCTCCTTCCCACCTGGCTGGTTCCGTGGACTTACCTGTTGGGCTTCTTGTGCCTGCTGCCTTGGTTGCTGATTTGCCTCTTCGGTTCCTTCCCAGCTGGCTGGTTCCGTGCCTTTTTTGGCTGGTTGCTGTGGGATGTCTCTTGGGTTCCTGTACCAGATTTTGGGCTGCTGTTTGGAGGCTTTTGGGCTGCTGTTTGGAGGGTCTTTTGGCCTTCCATTTCCTTATTTTAATTAGGATTAAATATAGGTTTTAGGGGGCTGTTTGGCTGCCCTCTTTTAGCTATATATATGTGGTGTTTTGTAATAGAAAAAGAGAGTGAAAAATGTGATTTTTGGAAATTGTAAACCTGCGGGTTTCTTGGAAAAGCTTGCGAGCTTTGTCCAACTCTTCTCCTTCCCCTCTAGGAAAGCTTGCGAGCTTCTCCTCCCTTCTTCTCGGCTTCTAACCCCTTCTTCTCTACGCAAGTGTCCACCCCACCTGTATCCTTCTTCTAAAAGATTGTAAGCTTCTTTAGGGTGTCATGAAGTCCTAATTATTTTATGTTTTTGTTATAAAAGTTTGTAAGTGTCTTTTAAGTTTATTATTGTGTTTTTTTTATGTTTTGTGTCCTTTGTGGTCTCCAAAATGTTGGGGAGACCTAGTGTGGTTGTATTTACTTTTCTAGCAAAAAAATTAGGGGCCTCCTAATTTTTTTGCTTACATCAATTTGGTATCAGAGCAAGTTAAGGTATCCTAAGTTTTTTTTACAAGTTGTCTTCTCAAGTTGTCGAGTAAGTCTTTTGAGTCTTGTTGTCTTTTGTTTTTGAGTCATGAGTCATAGTCCATGTAATCAAACCTCGGCAACCTCATGTCAAAATTTACAAGAGTCCCAAGGAGATTTTGACCCTGAAGAATTTACAAATCAACCAACTATTCAGGATGTGAAGATTTCAACTATAGAGAGAGATAATGTGAGAAAATATTTGGAAACCTGAGGGTTCTTGGAAAAGCTTGCGAGCTTGTTCCGTGCTTCTCTTCTCCTTCTTCTAGGATGGCTTGCGAGCTACTCCTCTTTCGTCTGAGCTTCTAACCTATTTCTTCTAATCCGCAAGTGTCCACCCCACCTGTATCCTTCTTCTCCAAAGCAAGTTTAGGGTGGCGTTGTTTCTAATGTGAGTTGTATGAGTTGGTGTTTGTGATTGTTAAGAGTCGTAAGCGTCTTTATCTTATAAAAGTCTTATGTTTTTATAATTTCTTTATCTTTATGTGTTCAAAGGTATAGGTAAGAGTCTTTATTTTTTGTAAGCAAAAATTTGGGCTTTCTCCAATTTTTTGCTTGCATCAATTTGGTATCAGAGCAAGCTAGGGTGTCCTAGGTTTTGGTTGTCAGGTATCTTTATCAAGTAAGTCTTGGTGTCTATTGTAAGGTGTCTTTATGTCTTGTTGATTGTTGTGTTTTTTTTTGTGTTTAAAAAAAAAAAAATGGAAAAAGATAACAAAAGTGAGCCCGTGGTGAATGAAATTCAGCCAGAAGTGTTTCACCATCAAATACCTATGGATAGGTGGGTTCCATCAGAAGGTGATTCTACAGATCCTATCCAGAGGGAGTTATACAAGATTCAGGAAAAAATGATTTTGTGCACAGAAAAATACGAGAAAAAGAAGCGACTTCTTCGAGACCAATTTGCACAAGAACGAGAGATGATTCTAAAGAAATATGAGGACAAAATTCAAGAACTTGATTTGGCGTCTTCAACTCATCAGAAAAAAGAATCTACAGCAATTTCATCGGGAGATGAAAAGTTTTAAGAAGGGGAGTCTGATGTAGGCAAAGGGGGGGTCAACACAAGTTAATAAATTTGGGCTTGGATTGTGTCTCTTTCCCTTCCCTTGTGTCTCCTCGGTTTCTCCCTTCCCTCTCGGTTTTGGTGACTGTTTGCTCTCCCCAAGCTTTGCTGGTTAGTTTTCCCTAGTGTCTCTTCGGCTCCTTCCCACCTGGCTGGTTCCGTGGACTTACCTGCTGCCTTGGTTGCTGGTTTGCCTCTTCGGCTCCTTCCCACCTGGCTGGTTCCGTGGACTTACCTGTTGGGCTTCTTGTGCCTGCTGCCTTGGTTGCTGATTTGCCTCTTCGGTTCCTTCCCAGCTGGCTGGTTCCGTGCCTTTTTTGGCTGGTTGCTGTGGGATGTCTCTTGGGTTCCTGTACCAGATTTTGGGCTGCTGTTTGGAGGCTTTTGGGCTGCTGTTTGGAGGGTCTTTTGGCCTTCCATTTCCTTATTTTAATTAGGATTAAATATAGGTTTTAGGGGGCTGTTTGGCTGCCCTCTTTTAGCTATATATATGTGGTGTTTTGTAATAGAAAAAGAGAGTGAAAAATGTGATTTTTGGAAATTGTAAACCTGCGGGTTTCTTGGAAAAGCTTGCGAGCTTTGTCCAACTCTTCTCCTTCCCCTCTAGGAAAGCTTGCGAGCTTCTCCTCCCTTCTTCTCGGCTTCTAACCCCTTCTTCTCTACGCAAGTGTCCACCCCACCTGTATCCTTCTTCTAAAAGATTGTAAGCTTCTTTAGGGTGTCATGAAGTCCTAATTATTTTATGTTTTTGTTATAAAAGTTTGTAAGTGTCTTTTAAGTTTATTATTGTGTTTTTTTTATGTTTTGTGTCCTTTGTGGTCTCCAAAATGTTGGGGAGACCTAGTGTGGTTGTATTTACTTTTCTAGCAAAAAAATTAGGGGCCTCCTAATTTTTTTGCTTACATCAATTACCCTTTATTAATATGCCTGATTTGCAAGTTCTTTGTAAGCTTGCTGTTAATTGTAATGATTATGGATTTATTGTTCGTATTAAGGGAAAATTGTGGAATTTGAAGAAGGTCATAAGGTTATGGACCTTCTAAATCTAAAAAGGTTTTCTACAGAACTCTTTTAAGAAATTGAATGTCAGAAAAGCAAGTTTTGGATGAATGCATAAAGTTAAAAATTTTGAAAATTTTGTATTAGCCTAACTTTCAATATATCCAATCTAAGTGTTTGCCATGAAACATCAATCAATGTTTTTGATTTTTCTTTTTTTCCACCATTCATCTAGTTTCATTTTCAATATATTATTTGCATATTTCCCAGGTAAGTCATTGTTCTTACATCCACTGCTAATGATGGTTATTAGGGGTACTTATGCTGTGGAGAGGCAGATCTACATATGAGTCATAGATAATTTTATAAAAGTTAAATAATTATGCTAAAAATGTTCGAAGACTATCATGTTCACTATTTGTTTAAGCCAAGTTTTTACAAGAACAGGAGAATGGATGCTGTGCTCTATTCCTACCTCTATAGTTTCTATGTTTTGGCTATTCCGCTGTTATTTGCTATGATTGCTCCTTCAAAGCTTCGTTTGCCTGTTCTATTTTTTCTTGGGATTATAGCTTTGGTCTTGACTTTTATGTTATCGTTTTCTTTAGCTTTTCTTGCAAATGATTTCTGTTGCTAGTTGAGTTTGTTCAATTTCTCTGTTTTCTATCCATATTTATGGATATGCGGTTTCGCTGTTTCAACTGTTGATTCTTCCTGGGGTTTCCATTGGCTATGCAAATTTTCCTTACAGCTCTTTCAGTCCATTGCTTGTTTTCTTGGGTAGATTTTTTATTATTTTATTTATTTTTTATTTCATGAGGGTTATTAATTGGTATCTGAGGTCTGTAAATAAGATATGTTAGTAAAAAATGCCTTAAATGTGCAAATCCTTATCTTCTAAGATTTAATTCTTTAATCATGTATAAGTCTTGAAAATTCAAGGAGATGCTTTCTCATTGTACTGCGCAATTCTAGTTTTTTGTTTTTTTTTGTGACTCCGTCACTTTTCTTATAATTGGTGAAAGCATGGTTGAGTCTTGCTTTGCTACAGTCTAATTTTGTTTCTTTCCATAAAATTTTAATTATTTGTTTGCCTTCCATGCTCTTTAACTTTCTTATTGTTAATTTGTAGTAAAAGGCCGAAGCTCTTTCTTCCATAGTTTTTTAAAATTAATACTATATTTCCTAGGAAATTGCATTTTGTTACATTTCTTGGTTGCATCTAAATCTATATTGCGTGCTAGATCTGAATTAAAAACCATAAACCCTTGAACGACCTATATCAAAAGGTAACATGATTAGAAATTGTGCAAAATTTTTGTGCATTTTATATTTAACATCTCATGGAACACTACACTTAATAAGAATGAATGGAAAATATTATTTCATACTGCTGACCGCATATGTTTAGATAAAGATAATTATCTGGATGCTGATGAACTTTCCCCTATTTTCTTCACCTTGCACAAATCCATTATTTTGACCTTCAGCTAGCTTTCTTCTTTATTTAAACTATTTACTTATTGATTATTTTGAAAAGATGTTTCAAACCTTCCTTTCAATTTATTGGGGAAAACATTAAAATATTGGTGATTAAAATAAATTTTATGCCAACCTGTCTAAAATGATGATTGTGTCTTCAAATGTGACTAGAGGTGCCACAACACGCCTAATAGTTCAGGACATAGAAAAAAAATAAAAAATAAGAAATCCTACCTTAATTATACGACAATGAAATTTTGTTATTAGCTGTAAGATGTTGGAGTCATTGAAACAGAGGCGATGGACTTCAGTGTGCCAAATTCCTTGTACCTTTTATACTCACCGTATGCATTTCCTGCAGCACTATTCTGATCATTTATGGAAGGCTGTGTAAGTCTTGCCAAACATCCAGCTGACAAAGTCTCTATATCTTCCACAAATTTCCTTTTGAGTGTTTATATACAAATAGATCTATGGGTTTCGTTATTGTTACTCAAATATAAATGTACTTTGATTTCAGATACCTATTTTCTTCCTTTGTGACCTTTTACCTTAATCGTTGAATACAGGCTTTGAGATTTTGGCCTTTCCTTGCAACCAATTTGGAGGTCAAGAGCCTGGATCAAATCCAGAGATAAAGCGATTTGCTTGTACAAAATTTAAAGCAGAATTCCCCATCTTTGATAAGGTATGTCCTTTTAATTGAACTTGCTTCCGTGATTTTTCTTTAGTATGCTGCCATGCGGTGTGGCCGGAGGTATGCTTGGTATTCTATTAATTTATTTGTTGTGTTTTACTAACAGGTTGATGTAAATGGACCAAACACCGCTCCAGTGTATCAGTTTCTCAAGGCAAGTGCTGGAGGATTTCTTGGAGACCTTATCAAGTGGAACTTCGAAAAGTTTTTGATAGACAAGAATGGTAAAGTTATTGAGAGGTACCCGCCTACCACTTCACCATTCCAGATCGAGGTGAGTTTCCATAATCATGTACTCATTTAAAATTGTATATCCTTTTGAATAAGTTGAGCTGAATCTTTTACTTTCAACAAGGACATCGGTACTAAAATTTAATTCCATAAACTGTGGAAGGATGGTCTATATTTTGACGGATTAAAACATCTAAATGCTTTCTGTTATTGATATTTGGAGGACATTTCTTGTGGCATTTTCAAGAGATAGCCAAATCTTTGCTAATAGTATCACAATTTAATGACTGATTGTAATCATTCTTTTTTATTTTAAATAAATTGTAATTATTTGATGCGGGACTAAACTACTTAACTCTTGCGTCTTAGAAAATCCTTTTCTATTGTGAGCTTCCCTTGATAGACGTCTTAAGAATTTTTTGACAAACCAACTTGAGTGCCATACATGAGATTGGACTACGCAAGGATAGTATCCTACTACGCCCCCTCCCTTCAAGGCCTCCTCTAAACTCAATTTGATATTGATTAAATAGTTGTTTGTTTTTGCATTATTCATACTCAAAAGTCAAAAATGCTATCTGGTAAGTAACCCTTCCCAAGAAAAACCAATCCTACCCATCAATCCCCTTCAACAACCACCTCACACAGTATTATAAGCAATCAATTTGATCTGTTGGTTGAGAGTTCTGACTAATAATTAAGAGGTTTTGGATTCGAGTCTTGCGTATGTGATGTGTGTACGTGCATGCCTTAATATTATTGAGCTGAACACGGTCAAACAAGGCTTTAATCTTGTTTGGCTCATTAAATATACAAGCTTATAAAAATTACTCAAAATCGTGCTAGTTATGAAGCTAAACTCATTGGAATACAAAAAATGGTTTTTCTTTGACTAGCTTAACCTCTGGTCAGAGGTCCCAATAGGATATTCCAATGAAATAGGATAATCTCAGAAGGATGTAGGTGCTATTATCTGAAATTTTCACTTGCAAATCTCTGAAATGTTTTTTTCAATCTGCTCTTTCAGTTCATATTTCAAATCTCTGAAATGGTTTTTCTTCTTCTGTATTTGCATTGCAGAAAGATATCAAGAAGCTCCTTGCAGCATGAGAAGAAGTCAGTCTCAAGAGCTCAGTTATGTGTAAATAGCAGCAGATTTTCCTTTGTTTGTCATCCCTGTTTGCCTTCCCGACATTCTGCTACACTGCTTTTATTTAACATGAAAAATTTTGCGCTTCCTATCATATAAAATTTGTAACTTCATAATTAGCCATTTTATTCTTATGGTTTGTTAGATAAATTTTTTTTTCATCTTATCTGTTCACAGATGCAATTTTATTTTATATAAAAATAATGAGCCTGAAATTTTTTACTTTTGCATATAAATTTTGTCCCTCATTTCATGAGAACATAGACTAATGAATTGTAATTAATGAATTTATTGAGTTTGAAAATAAAAAATATTGAAGCCTTGGTTTTGATCTATGTTAAGTTTTATAGAATGATTACTATTATTATTATTATTACAGTAATGACAATATTATGGCTTAACCATCATTTAAACCTACCATAATCTCTATTGCTTCCAAAACTGCCTGAAGTCAACTTCCTTGGTAATCATCATACATAAACTTAGTTCAAATGATGCACCATCTTTTCAGTCAAAAGCTTCATTCGGGAAAGTTTTTTTATTACTTTCTAAATTAATTTTTTAATATAAAAATTTTATTTTAAAAATTTTTTTATTAAAATATTATTTTAAAAAACAGTGAGAAAGTTATCTCAAATGAACTCAAAATTATGAAATTAATTTCCATCATATGTTAAATTGAAGAGAATGGATTTCAAGGAAAGGATAGCATGCAATTTATCTTCATTTGTTACTTGGGAACTTTGATTATCTATTAAGAGTTTTTTGGTTCGAGTCTTATATAGGTGATGTGTGAGAGTTTGTCTTAATTAATTGGCCTAAATGTCCTTAAAAAAAGCATGGTTGGACCATCTGCATAACTTTTGTAATAAAGCTTATCATTCTAAATTTAACAAATATAAACCCAATTATTTTTTATTTTTAATACCATCATTCAAATTATTAAATCCATAAAACTTCTCACTTAAGATCTTTAATTTTTAGGTTTATGACACTTTAAAATAGCATTTCATAATTTATGTTAAATATCTTTTGTTATTTTTGTAAATAAGAACAAATATATATTAATTCAAGCATAATTCACTCATTTGATTGATAAACTATTATTTTTTGACATTAAAGTTTTATTTGAGACAGTTTTCTAGCACAAAAATTTCTAATTCAAGAAATTTTTGTAGAAGAAAACTGCTTTAAAAAGTAGTAAGAAAGTCGTCACAAATGAAGCCTAAAATAGAGGTTAAAAGTTCGAATCACTTTCAGAAATAATAAATAAATAAATAAGTACAATTGAGCATGGTTAATTATAACTCATACTTCACCAAAAATGGCCTTGATTAGACACGAATTTCAAGGCATATCTAAGTTAGAAATTTTCGAAATTAAATTCGGGACCATCCAAATACTGATTTCAATAAACTTATGGTCAAATTGAATGTCTCGAAGAGACGAACCAACGGCACCAAAATTGGTCCAATCAGAGCCCAAATGGGTCCAAATCAAGGGACCGAAGGCCAATTGAAAAGTTCAAAGCATGAATTGGATGATAAAATGATATCCAAATATAACATGCTTATAGTCGAATCGAGCGGCTCGACGAGACAAATCCAATGAGCCCAAGATTGCTTAGTTCTAATATCATTTGACAAGTGCTCTATGATCAAGGGAATCAATATGAGTCGTCCGATGGAGCACTCAGAATTCGCCCCATATCTTCTATATATTTACGTGGCATGTCACTCTAAAAAATTTATAAATAGATCCCCTCTTCTTACATGAAGGAAGGCTTGGACCTTTGCCGGCTTAGACCTTTTGTTGGAGATTGGAGAGAGCTTTGAGGCTTCAAGGATCTAGAGCTCCACCCAAACACCACCACCGGCGAACCTCCGTCAACCGCTGTCGGACTTCTGCCCAACCATCTTTTCGTGGTTAAGCTTTCAAAGCAGACAATCAACAGCATGAAAAGATTCAGCAAAGGTATGATTTTGTTGTTTGTAGTAGTTCATATGTTAGAAATGATTATTTTATATTTTGCTCATTTAGTTATACATGAAATTAAAAATAAAATATTATATTAGGATATTTTGATATGTTTTGTATTAGCACAAGCCAAATTTTATTATATGTGTTATTAATTTCATGTATCACATGTTATCTCTCAAGACAACTAAACTATTAGATAATACAACACTACATAAATATTAAACATTTCCAGATGGAAAATTTTGCCAGAAGTTCGTAAAATTCTGTTAGTAAAGCTAATTTTAGGCAGATTTCAACAGAACCATATCTACTGTTAGAAGCCCTGTAGAAAAAAGTTCTTAACATTCTAATTTTCATCAGAAAAAATAGATTACAGGCAGGAAAGTTGAGGGGCATACTGACGGAAGAAAGATGTCACAAAAAAGTTTACTAGCAGATGACTGCCACCCATAACTCTAGCGCAGTTACTAATCATTTTGAATCCACTGGAAATCATGTCGGAAAAGGCGTTTTTTTCATGTAGTGCAATAAAACTATTATATTTTTCACAAACATAATTGTGATGACAAAAAAGAATGAGACTTTAAATGATTTTTTTTAAAATTTTAGTCATTCACAAGCATAAGCATATATGAAGGAACAACATATGAGAATGAGCATGACCAATGAAATAAAATTACCCAATTTTGTACAAAATATAGCCCACAAAATTTGTCCAATTAAAATCATAACAAATGTGGGGGCTGGTGGAGCTTGAAGTCTACATTACAATCCACCAAAATATTTGAATCTAACTACTTCCATTATTCTTCCAAAACATTTTTCAACTTTAAACAAAGACATGTATGAACTAAAAAGGAAGTTAATTTTTCCATTCTATGTTGATAGAGATTCTTTCCCTCTGAGTTTGGGATAGACCCAGCAAGAATGGGGCATGCTTTAGCTCCAAGAAGGGTGAAATTTGATGAGAAGATGGTGGTGAGGAAAGCAATAGAAGAAGCTAATATCCCCTTCACATATATCTCTGCTAACTGCTTCATGGGATACTTTGTTGGTGGCCTTTACCAACTTGGAATGTTAATTCCTTCAACTGAAAGTGTAAGCTTTTATGGAGATAGCAATGTTAAAGGTAATATATCATGCCTGCCTAACTAGGATAACTAGTTATCTTAAATACTTATGTCATAGTAAACTACTTAACTTGCTTCATAAACTGAAAATCACAATTCCTTACTTCACATATTAAAGTCTCTTCAAAAGCTTCGCTTGTTTACCTCTTCTTTTTTTCTCTTAATAGCTTTGGTTTTGATCACTTAATGCATAAATCTTAAAAGGAGAAGAATATTTATTATTTATATACACATTTAGAACTTATTCATACCACAATTATGCAATTGTTTTAGTAGACGAAGACGACATCACATCGTACACTATAAAGACAATTGATGACAACCGCACACTGAACAAAACTGTGTACATCAGACCACCACAGAACATCCTCTCACAAAAACAAGTAGTAATGGCATGGGAGGAGCTCATTGGCAAGGAGCTTAAGAAGACCAGCATTTCAGAAGAGGACTTTCTCTCTAGCATCAAAGGTAACAAAGTGTAATCTCCTATTCCATACTTCTCATGCTATGAAATAATATATACATACATAAGGTTTATTTTCATGATTTCATATCAAAAGTATGCACAACAGGTGGGAGTGGGACATTTCTATCATTTCTTTTATGAGGGTTGCTTGACCAATTTTGATATAGGTGATCAGGAGGGAGAGGAGACATCTTAGTTGTATATAGAGATTGCATACAATCGAGTTATGGATTATCTCAAATGTTTTGTGTGACTCTGTAACTACAAACTGGACATTATATAAGCCTTGTACTTTAAACCTTCGTTTGGGACAGCTTTTTTATTACTTTCTAAAGCAATTTTTTAGTACAAAAGTTTTTTGAACTAGAAAATTTTGAACTAAAAAGCTCCTTTAGAAAGCAATAAGAAAGTTTTCTCTAACGAAGCCTAAGTAGAAATGATTGATTTGATTTGGAAGAATCTGTTATTTTGGATCATAAAGATGAACTTTTATTTTATAATATAAAACATTTAAACTTACTCATGCATTATAAGTGGAAACAATTTCTTCACCAAAGCAATTTTCTATAACCCACATAATATTTTTTTCTCAAAAAATATTAAGGATTAATTTATAGACATAATGTTTTAATATGACACTTTCATCAAGTAACCAAATGAATGGGTAAGATTTGTTTTGCTATGAAATTTGAATTTAAATAGTTATCATAATCTTATTCATTATGGGGGTTATAACTAACTATTATTTCCACTCATTCCATATATTATGGAGGTTATAGTTGTTCATTATCTCCCTTCACTATTATCTCATGATTATCGAAACGGTAAAATTTCTTCAAACATTGCCCCACTTGGTTTGATGATTAGATGGTGTAATAATACTACTGCAGTATTTATCATATTAACATTGAACAAAAATCTCGTATGCACATATATAAGTTAAGAGCAGCTCAAAAGAGACTAAATAATTTTTATATGAAAAACATTAGAAGGGAAAAACTATGGGTGTTAATTTGGGTTGATCAGTCGGGTTTGATTTTAACTAGAAATTTTCGAGTCAAGCTATCAGAGCGAATCTTTTATTGACACCCCATGGGGTTATGCATACTATAATTATTTTACTAATGTGAGTTATATATATTAAAAAGCATGTAGTATCTGATCACTATTATTGAGGAAGGAAGGATGTTATGAAGGCATTTTTCTAGTGTAGCATATTTCACAAGAAGAGATAAGTGAAGAAATTTAGTGAGGTAAGACCAATAAATTTCATTTCAACCCATATAAAATACCCCTAAGAAGAGAATAAGAGTTAATTTATCTCACAAAGGGAATATATCCCCTAAGATTAATTACACCCCAGAGACACCCTCGATAAAATAAATTTGCTTGTGTTTGATTGGGTGGTTTATGATTAATAAATAGATAATAATCCAAGAATCACTATCTCTCCACATTAAAAATCAATTCAATGACACATTAAATTACCAAAAGTCAAAGGGAGTTATAGGACTCAAAGGGATTTATAAGTACTAGCAATGAATCCACAAAAAAAAAAAAAAAAGATAAAAATAACCTAGTTAGGATTACATAGATTTGTCATTCTAGATTATCATGCCCAATATCATATAATGGTGAATAGCCCGACTATGAGATGCTATGTTAACAATCATGAATTATGTTGTCCAATAAGAGTTTGTGATCACAAACCAATGAAAACATAGATTTCAAAGAGCTAACACTTTATGGAACTATCAAATATTAGTCAATATTAATTATGATTAAATTGATAGGTAGAATTGAAAAAAATAATAAAGACATCACTCATAAGGAAGAAGAGATATTAAAATTCAATCAGCCTATTAGTGGTGTTAAACCAATAACCATCTTACATGATGTTGATGAAGATAATGAATATATTTTAGAAAAAAGCGGTAGTAATTTAGTTATATAAAATACCTAATATGTATATGGTATGCTTAAACAAAAAAATTTGATTTTGACAATTTAACTTATGTAAATTTCAATTAAATTTTATGAAATCAACAAACTTGACTCACGAGCTTGATAATGAGTCAAGTTCAAAGTAGCTTGCAAGTTAGCATGGCTCATTTACTGTAATGTTCCAAGATTAAATTTGAAAGAATTGTTCTTTTATTTTTTAAAATTAACACTAGAGATATCTATTTTTTTTTTATCAGTAATAAAGCCATATCTTAGCAGAATAAATTCTATCGATCAAAACATCTATATATACATCTGTATTTATTTCTCCAAAAATCATGTACACTACTCATGATCTATATAATCATATCATAATTATTTTGTCATGAGTACAAAAGAATATTTAAAATAATAAGAATCTGAATCTAAAGGATCTTGGTCAATCTCGCACTCCTGCTTTTTTACCCTGACCTAAAATTATTTAATCACATATAATGAGCTCAACAATCTAGCACATAACAAAATTCTATGACTGAACTCAAAGCATGATAAATGAGCAATATATATGTTAAAAGTCAAATCCTTGTAGTAGCATTAATATGATTATGAATTAATGCATAAATAGTAAAATGCATATGTAGTAATCATAAAGTATGTAATCAGTAAAGTGATACGTTACGGAAGCCACTAAAGTAGTACAATGGAGAAATCAGTAAACCAGTACATATGTCAAATCACTAAAGCAGTAGTCGTATTAATACTATCAATCAATAGATAAATTATATAAAGCGGTAAAATTGAAGCATCAATAATGACTATCGAAATCATATCAATGCAGTAAATTATAAGGGAAAATTTTTAAACTAGGTATTATTAAAATTTTAATAATGTAATTAAGTATTGAAAAAAATAAATTTAAAAGTAGGCAAAGTCGCCCCTCAAATGGGCGACTTATGCTGAGTCAGACTTGCTGAGTCATGTGCCAGTCGTTGAACTGACGGACGTCTTATTTAAAAAAATTACTATTGTAAGTTGCCCGTTAAACGGGCGACTTGCTACAGTAAATTCTGAAAAATAATTTAAAAATAAAATAAGTAGAAAATATATTAATTAAATATATTTTAAAAATAGAGACAAATACAAAAAAAATATAAAGTTAATGTAAACTATAATTTCTATAATTTAATAGAAGTCAATAGTTTTAATAAGTGGAAAATATATTAAATAAATATATTTAAAAATAATTAAAAATAAAAATAGTGACAAATACAAAAAATATAAAGTTAATGTAAACTATAATTTCTATAATTTAATAGAAGTCAATAGTTTAAATATATATATTGATCAAAATTTGATAAAAATGAATATTTTTGTTTATTTTGATATTGTTAAAATTTTAATCGGTATTTTTATTAATGGATAATCATTATACCGAAAATTAAAGCGGCAGAATGAAAAAATAACGATTCAAAGTTTTTCTTTAGACACAGACTTCGAAAGTAAATATCTTAACTCTATATTTTTTGTTTTAAAAATATATATTAAAAAATATATATTTAAACTTTTGACTTCTATTAAAATACAGAAATTATATTTTACACTAACTTTATTTTTTTGTTTTTGTTTATTTTTATTTTTAAATTTTTTTAAAATATATTTATTCAATATATTTTTTACCATTTTATTTTTAAATTATTTTTCAGAATTTACTGTAGCAAGTCGCCCGTTTAACGGGCAACTTACAATAGTAATTTTTTTTAAATAAGTCTGACTCAGCAAGTCTGACTCAGCATAAGTCGCCCGTTTGATGGGCGACTTTGCCTACTTTTAAATTTATTTTTTTCAATACTTAATTACATTATTAAAGTTTTAATAATACCTAGTTTAAAAATTTTCCCTAAATTATATATGAATGTACACATACTATCAAGGTATTTTATATTTGTATCAAATTAGTATTTTAATCACATGCTCAGTATATCACGTACTCCGTATGTCACATGCTTAGTATATCGTATACTCAATATGTCACATGCTCAACATAGGCAAATCTACAGTGGGGGCCTTGGGGCACTGACCCCTACTAGCCCAAGCCCAACAATTAAAAATCAGCCAATTTCAAATTATATTAATATAACCCTTAGCATATATAAGATTAATCATATAGTAAAATTAATTTCTAAAACTAATTGGCCCCTCCACGCTCCACCTCCACCTTCATTTCAGATTTTACTTTATTTTTGTTGATCACATTGGCAATAGTGGTTGGAATTTCTCTCTTCTTTATCTCTCTCTCCCTCCCTCTCTTCTTTATCTCTCTATTCCTTCTCTTTTTTCTTTCTATTTCTTTCCACACTCTTTTTTGGGAAATTTTCTTTTTTGGAAAAAGACAAGGCAGTGGTGTGTTGTAAAAAAAAGATAAGGTAAGATTATGTTGTAATATGTTAATTAATTAATAAAAATTTAATAAATCTTAGAAAGTAAATAGATAAATTAAATAATATTAACTTTATAATTTTGTATTATTTATGTTTTTCTTTAACTAAATGTGAACCATTATATCAAATAAATTTAATATATAATTAATTTAGAATAAGTTAAAATATTAACTAATACTAATTTAAATTTAATTGCTCTGATTATAGTTCAAAATTTAAGACTCAATTTAATTAATTCAAACAAAATAATCTTAACATTAAAAGTAATTTATTTGAACTCAATTCATTAACATAGTCTTATGAGAAAAATATTAATTTCTTAATGAATAATAAGATAGAGAGTGATATATCTATGATTTTTTAAATGGGAACAACTATAATTTTGATTACATATTTTATATTTTTTTATTAAAATCTTATCACACATGATCTGCAACTACACTAAAGAAAAATATTATTTGGAGAGTTATTTAATGGCTAGTACTAGTTTATGACCTCATTAAAAAAAATTTCTTGCTCCGCCTTGATGCTCAGTATCAGTATAGTGAAGCAGTATCAATAATAAGTATGGTGAATCAGTAATAGTAATAGTGAATCAGTAGTAGTATCAACAACAATTTAGTAACAGTCTAGGTGGTCATATCGGTACCAGTAAATCAAGTGACAGTAACAGTAAACTAATATTATAATAGTAATCCATACAGTGACAGTAAATCAATATAGTATCAGTAAAGCCATATAGTAATAATGAATATGTAACATGCATTCCAGTAGTTCTACTAAACAAGTAAGAAGTTATGGTTTAAGTGGTGTTTTACCAGTAAGTAGTAATCCGTATTGGTATCTCATTAGCTCAGTAAATAGAGTCGTCACTCTTTACCTGTCGGCACAACAATAACTCCTTATAACTCCCAATCATTATCACGTGAATCTGTAGAGGATAACACCAAATCATAATATTTAAAAGAAAGCTCGTCGGCCCACTGTCATGTACAGGTCAGTCAGTCTCTAGCCAACATAAGAAAAACTAGCTTTTACTTATCCTCACATATATTATTATCACAATATTATAACAGTAATAATGATCGGCTATTTCCCAATCACATACCAATTTTTATTCTCAATGCTTGTATTAAGAGTATACTAAATAAAAATACCAAATTTCTATATAGTGTAAATCATACAAAATTCAATAACTTATATTTTACAAAGTGAAATTCATAAATATTGTATTCAAAATTCTCAGAATAATCAGTACAATAACATACAAAAAGTTGTTCTATAAAAGTTTACCAAAGCAGGAGAAAAAATAGTAAAATCAATTTTGAGGAGAATTCAACAAAATCAAAATATTTGAAAACAGAGATAGGACTAGAATCACTTATTTCGATCTGAACAAATTTTATAAAAGCGGCAAAGTGATTCGAAGACCAAAAATTCAATATTTTCTTTCTCTCTCCTCCTTTCCTCTCCCCTTCTTGTCTCCTTTGCTCAGCAAGCCGGCGTTCGTTGGGGAAATGAGGGACGATGAGTGATAAAAATATTATATAAAAAATAATTTTTTAGTCGGTAGAGCCGTAGTGCCACCACTCAGCGCTGCAACGACACCACTTAGTGTTACAACACTGAATCTCAAATCCAAAATTATTGTACAAATAGACTTCAATGTCGCGGTGACGTTTTCTGGCATCACTGTGCTATAGGCCTAACACCTCAATGCTCAAAGGATTAGCACCGCTGTGATGCCGGACTGGATGGGTCGACAACTCCTCATCGACGATCCGACGACCGTGTCCGAGCAAGTCTCCAAGAACTCCTTCTTGGAGAAAGAACCACCACCTGAAGGAATTCAGGATACAGAACAATTCCCCAAAAGGAATCAAACTCAATCTTTATTCATCTTCAAAATCTATCTATTACAAGCATGGGCTAAGTATTTATAAACAAATGTAGTCACATAATAGGCTACACTTGGAACAAGAAAATATTAATCTCATACAACCATATAAGCTAACAAACGAAACTAATCTAGCCTGAAGAATGGGATTTAGACCACTCAGCTTCGACGTCATACTATCGGGGTAGGAGGAACTTCAGGCTTATAGGAAGATATCCAGTTGGCCACAAGAAGGAGGCGGATTTGGTTGGCTAAACCGGTCAGGATAGGCCCATCCCGTATCAATTTGCCTACTAATCTTCAATCTCTTAAGAGTAGCATAAGCAGATGGAATATCGTCACCAACACTTTCAACAATCCTTACGGCTTCGTGTCCGAAAATGTGAGGAAATAAGGGAGTCTGGTCATTAGCCTCCTAGAAGTAGAGATCGGTGTGGCCAAGCAAAGTGTATTTGATCTTAATCCTGACCTCCACTTCTTTAGGCGGCGCCACCTCCACTTTCTTGATTACTTTTGGAACATTTTAAGCGAATAGTTTCGGCTGGACATTTGGCTTGCTCTTGGCATCATTATTCACAGGCATATCATCATCAGGAACTCCCAAGAACATGTCGTCATCATCAAATGCGGGCTGATCAATATCAAGAACTTCTACGAATATGTCGTTGTCATACACGTCATACATTGGCTCGTCATAGAGAGGAAAAGATGACGATTTGGCAACAAATCTTCAAACCCATCGAAGATGGACTCGATCGAGGATGAGGAAGACTTACGGGGTGACCCTTCAAAAATGTCTTCGTAGGAAGAAGGACTCTGATTGTCCAAGATATCCTTTCTGTCATCGGATCGTAGAGATTCGGCCTGAATGGAGAATTTATAAGCCGTCGTAGGAGCATACCTGCCCTATGGTCGGTTAGCAAAGTCTCGGGCAAATGGGCTAAAGTCTTGCTTTCGTTCAATCCTTGATAGTTGTAGTTTAAGTCGTGCCATTTCTTGTAGAAGATCTTCTATTTCTACCTTCTGCAACGTTCATCGAGGAGGCATCTTACTTCTACTCTTTATGAACCTACCAAATCTAATCTCGCCTAGGACAGAACTACGTGGAGGAAGTTCTTGAATGTCACTCAGATCTTCATTGAATGAGATCTTTTGAGAACATAATCTCTCAAAAATAAAAACAGAGAAATCTCTTTATTTTCTTCCAAAATAAAATGCTGCTTGGCCTCTTGCGCTTGGCGAAGGAGTGCCGTCCAATTCTTGTGCACATAGGAAAAACCACCATCGAGAGCTGCCCGATTCTGGAGCAGGATTCCAACTTTTTTTTTTAATTTGTTGTCTTAAAGTCTGCACACAAGAGCTGCTTGCCGAAGATTGGCACAGCTGCTTGTGGTTTGATGTCGGAGCCGGTTCGCCACCGTGGAATCAAGGACTGGTAGAAGCCATTCTTGGATGGGTTTGAAAATCGGACAGCAGCAGGAGTTTGCAAGACGTAAAAAAGCAGCAAACAAAAAGGAATTGTAGGGATGCCGATTCTTGTCTACTTCGAGGTTACTGAAGCTTTAAGATATTCACCCGAATGCCAGATATCTCGATCTGAAAGCTTAAAGATTCTTTTACGACATCGAGCAAAATAAAATACTTCTTGATATGATTTTTGGAACAAGCAGGCTCTGGTTGCTACTTCCGATTTGGCAAGGAAGAAATGACGTCGAAGGAGGCTTGCAGACTAGCGGGGCGCTTTGGCAACTGGCACCGGTCAAGAGGGCTATCGGTGTCGATGGGTAAAATATCAACCCCACGTTCCCTCTTCTTGATAGCTGATGTGTTCTTGTAGCTGTTGTCTTGAAGAAACGCCTGCTGTCTAGAAACATGATTTGAGGGAATGCTTGTTGTCTTGAGGATCGCACAATTATGAACAAAGAACAGGTGGTTGTCAGCGCTACGGATGAAGAACTGCAGCCACCGCTTCGGCTACACCACCGAACACCGAATGAGGCCGAATCAGCACTGAATCTGCTTCGCCACCGAAGACGGGTCACCACCAAATGACGCCGGCGGCGGAGGCGACACGGCAACGGACAAGAACGCCAACAACTTGCCGGTTCTGATACCAAATGACGCCGGACTGGATGGGTTGACAACTCCTCGTCGACGATCCGACGACCGTGTCCGAGCAAGTCTCCAAGAACTCCTTCTTGGAGAAAGAACCACCACCTGAAGGAATTCAGGATACAAAACAATTCCCCAAAAGGAATCAAACTCAATCTTTATTCATCTTCAAAATCTATCTATTACAAGCATGGGCTAAGTATTTATAGACAAATGTAGTCACATAATAGGCTACATTTGGAACGAGAAAACACTAATCTCATACAACCATATAAGCTAACAAACGAAACTAATCTAGCCTGAAGTAATGGGATCTAAACCACTCAGCTCCGGCGTCACGCTGCGCTCCAGTTCAAACAGAAATTTAGATTTTTTATTTTTATTTATTTTCAAAAAATTAGATTGTTGACGCTAGATGCTTTGTCCAAAAAAAAACATAAAAATTGAGCGCCTATATACTGTATGTCGATGCCTTAATATTAGCTATTATGTCAAAAATTTAAAAAAAGAACAACTCAGTACTAAAAAGGGTGGTGCCTCAATACTCTGTTAGGTAGGGCGAATTATTAGGTCCGGACACCGAACGGAGAGATATGTCCGATTTTCTCTCTATCTACAGTAAAAGCGCACCTAAAGCGCATGTGCTACAGTACCTGCGCTTTGACTGCGCTTTTACTGTAGATAGAGATAGATCCGGACAGATCTCTCCGTCCGGTGTCCAGACCTAATAATTTCCCGTTAGGTAGTGCCATAATTTAATAAAGTAAATTTGTAGTAAGCGACCCTTCAAATTTTAGAAGTATTATGTCTACACATATTTTTTTTAATAAATAATTATATATTTATATCTGTTAAAATTAGGAAAAATTTTAAGACTAAGCATGATTAATAATTATATTAAGAGATTAAGTATGTTTAAAAAAAATTTAAAAATAGGCAAAATCGCTCGTACAATGGGCGACTTAACCTTACCTTGACCTCCCACGTGGCGAGGATGTGCCACCTCAGCAGGTGCTGGCATTAGTCGCCTGTTTAACAGGCGACTTATGGTAAGTCGCCTGTTAAATGGGCGACTTACCATAAGTCGCCTGTTAAACGGGCTACTTACAAGGCTTACAATCGCTTGGCCGTTATAACTAATTGGGAGATGACGAAATATCGTAAATCGTCGTTTAACTAGACGACTTAGGGTAAGTCGCCCGTTAACTGGGCGACTTACTGTGAGTCAATTCCACAATACTTCAGTTAATTGTCTCATACTTCTATTTTTTAATTACTTAGTTTTCTTATTCACATTTATATTTATTACATGCACTCCTTATAAATTTATTTCCTTAGAAACACTCATACATATATTTAAATTCAATGATTGTCAATAATTTTGATAACTCAGTTATGATCGTTCTTCATTCAACGTCATACAACCATGACTTAACATCTCTTAATCTATTTTTTACGGAAAATTAAAATACACATTCCAAATAATTTTAAAAGTGAAAATAGAGCGCAAGTCTAGTTAAATGCATTCACGTAGAAGAACAATTACATTCTTGAGATCTTACTCATGTATTTTGGTTTTTCCCTCCTGCAAATCAAATGCTAAAAGAATTCAGACTCTTTCTATTCTTTCAGCTACCAAATTCTTTTATGCATGATATCTTTCTCATAATATGCTAAATTAATTTCAACGATGATACAATTCCTCCATTTGTTGTATAACTATAAACGGAATTGCCAATATTTACCTTTTGTCAAATGAGATTGGTACTGTTATATATATTACCGCGAGCTCGGTTGTTTATCTTTCAAGTTTTCTTCAGTTTAGCCTCAACATTGAAGCATGAACGTTCTCATAGAACATGAACTTTCTTTTCCGAGCAAAAGTCATTAAGCTGCAAGCTGCCCTCGATTATAGAATGCCAAAGTTTCCCTTTTGCAGAGAATAAGTTTTCATGACAGAGGAATTCGCAGGAATAATTATTTAAACAAATTTATTATTAGATTAAATTTGTATAAACAGATTTAATATTTAAATAAATTATTGTGTAATAATTATGTAAACAAATTTGTAATAATTTAATTTCATAAATAAATTTCAATATTGAATAATTTTTTATTATTTAAAAAATTTATTATTAAAAAAATTTAAATTTCACATAAAACACAGCAGAGAAGTATGTTAAAATGAGAAACACCAAAAAAATTTATGTTTTAATAGAGAATGAAATTGATAGATAGATGAATTAACAACATGAAGTACATTTTAAAAGCGTGGCAATGGAAATAAAGCTAAACACAATAATTTTATATGTTGTTCTTTACTATTACATATGCTGCAGTAGATATCGTACACGAGTTTGGAGCTATGTCTGTGTAGGACAATATCTGAAGCAGAGCTGAAATTCTAGTTGTATTTGCTACCAATCTTCTCCATTAAGAAAATCCTTATCCTTACCATGTTCAAGACTTTGCAATAATATTTTATAGCAATTTAATATGTGTTGATCTTTATCAGGAGACCAATAACAATATAGAATACAATGATCTATATCTACCATAGACCTTCCAATCCCTGGTTCAACTATACCTTCTCTATCAAGACCAAGTTCCCGAATTCGACCCTTAAGGAAGTCTATTGGTACAAGGTGGCGGTCATGAACGCTAAAGCTGTGTTGTAGATAATTCCAACCCACATCTCGAAGTTCAGGGCCAGCTCTATATTCCTTGATTTTTTTTACTTCATCATGTTTGTGCCACAGTAAGCAATCCTGGTCGTCATCCCAGGAATGCATAACACACCTGAATAATCCTTGGCTTCAAGGATCTCATATGTAGGAAAATATAAACTTTCACGCAAGCGTCTACTTCCATCTTTAATATGTTGCTTGGTTGGGACAGTTCTGGTAGCATCCAAAATGGGGAAGTACATTCTTGAATAATTTAGCTGAAATGATAATTTTGGTTCATCCATTAAATTTTCTAACTCAGAGAAGGTCAAATGAATAAAATCAATTTAATCTAAAGTAAGTCATCAAATATATCTATTTCTAATTTTCAAAGTTGAATACTTATATTAATTAAGCAAAGGGAATAATTTCGTTTAAGCTTGGCACTCCACTATCTAACCTCCAAACTGAAGTTAACATGTATACTTGCATATTTTAGGGGATTATAGCTTAAAAATATTTTTACAAGTAATGTAAAATATTATATTTTTAATAATAACTTCAACATAATATTTCCAAGTAATGTAAAATGTAATATTTTTAATAATAAGTTAAAAATAATATTTTCATATATATTTTAATCAATTTTTCCTATTTACATAAGATATAAATAAGGTTACAAATCATTTTCAAATTATTAATCTGAAAATTTCTTATGAAAATTAAAATTCAAAGAAAATTTTAATCTTCATTAAATGGTCTAAAATAATGACATTGTTATATTTAAAATATATAATATATTACTTTAAATTCAATATAATTATTTATAATATTTACATTATTTTATCTTCTTTCTAAACTATTCAAACTTTTATTAATTTAAAAAATAATTTAAAGTATGATTATTTAGTTATAAAATTAAGTTAACTTCCTGATACTTAATATTTATATTACTGAGATATCATAATAATATTTCTCCTCTTATTAAGTTTATGAATCCGTATCTCTCCGCTCACTCACACAATCTCACTCTCCTTTATTGTAAAACTCTTCACAGATTTGAAAAGTCTACTTAATGATATTATTATTTCTAAATGAAATATATACACAAAGATATTTGGTGCAAAATCAGAATGGAGGATTACAATTAACCTTTATATATACTCTATAACATTTAGCTTCAACATCATCTGATTCAATTTCGTGATCCCATTCTTCTATAGTCCTACAGGTCTCAGCATAGTTATTATTGGCTACCATTGTATCCTCACTAGCAACTGATCTAGAACAGTAATCTTGGATGATATTTCTTATCTCCTCGTTATCATCTGCACTTCTATCAGTATCCATAGGGAAAATATCAACACCATCATCCTCAGAGCACTCCTCACTAGAGCCACTACTCATAGTCTCAAAATTATAATGATCCGAAGGGACTGATTATGTACAATGTAATGGAGGTTCGTGCGTATTTTGGTTCGTTGTATCACTACATTGAAAATAGTATTGATAAATATTATTGATCATTTAATAAGCAATTTAAAATATTTCTAGGGAACTATTACTGATATGCGATATAGGGAACTCACTAATGAAGGAGTTCTTCTACTGCTTCTACCCTTGAAGGACCAACAACCATATCTACCCTTTCAGCTTGGGGTGAACTTTCATATCTTTGTGAATTTGAAGGCTCAGTATTATCTCCAGTGTCATTAATCTCTTCGATATCAACGTACAAGATGAGAAATTTTGTTTCAGCCTGACATAATAAAACTTCACAAACCTCCTCATCCTCAACATGCGAGGCAACAAACTCATTTCCCATGGGCACTCGACATACTAAGTTCACAGAATACTTTGAAGGATCATACTTCAGAGCTCGAAGTATCCTTAACTTAAGTTGTTCTAAGTTTATATCTCTCGGCACATGTAGGGGACGATTCCTACCCACAGAATAACTTGGCGTGAATTTTTCATCCACTTGTAATACACCTCCATACAATAGCATGAAGGTTGCACCACGTCCACTCATTATTGAACACATACGTTCAACTATGAAAGATGAATAATTCAAAAAAATCGTAATATACATCAAATTTAATTTGCACTAACTCTACTCGCTAAACAAAAATTATAATTGCTATACCTAATATTAACATGATAATTTCATAACTAAATACCACAATAATTCAATATATAAATTTTTAATACCCAATAAATTACTTCTAATTAACTCTATACCAAATAAATTTTAAACCATATCATATTATATTATTTAATAAAAAGAAATAATAATTATTTTAATAAAATATAAATAAAAATTTTAGATTTGGTTAGAATGTTTTATTTCCACAAAAAAAGCATATACAATTCTAAAAGAATTCAGGAAAATATAATCATTTTCAATTTTCACACTCAACAATGTTATATTATTTTACATGTTTATAATAATTTATTATCACTTGTTTAAATATTTCGAAAGGGTGGAAAGAAAGATGGTTTCATATAAGAGTTAACTTAATTCTCATATTGATGTGTTGAATCTAACAAAAAAAAAGACTAAACAATTGGACATTATTTAAAATTAATATAATCGAAAGTATAGGTAATTACATTGGAGTTGTGTCATGGGGGGTTGGTCTCAGAGAATTTTAGGATTTGCAAGAACATGTGAGCGTTGTGTAGAATGTGAGGAGCTTGGTCTAAGAGTGAAATGAAGAGAAATCAAAATATTATTGGCAGTGGTGTGGAAACTATATAAGGTTGGTGAAGTAAGGGAAACATTATTTTCATCTAGAGAGAGTTCGCTACTTTTCAAACATCATTGCCCAAAAAAATAACAGTAGATGAAAAGTCTTAGGTGGTAATAGGTGGGAGCTTTTTATGTGGAATTTGATAGGATAATTTAATGTTTGTGAATTTAGCTAACAATCAATTACTAAGATATGTTATTATTAGAGCATCAATCCAAATAATGATGATATAACTTTGCCACAAGTAGTAGAGTTTTTGTGGTTTCAATAACATGATGTTGTTTATGTTCTACAACCATTTTGTTTTGAGTATAAGGAACACTAATTTAATGAATGATGCAATTAGTATTGAGATATTTTGGAGAGTATGAGAGGTGTATTTGCCTCTGCCATTAGAGCATAAATTTTTAAGATTTGTGCTAAAATAATTTTAAACCTTTATATGAAATTGGTTAATGAATAATGATATTAGAGTAAATTTTCGATAGTATAAAAACAAAAATGTAAAAATAAAGATAAATTTTCAACTAAATTTTTGGACCAAAGATTCCTCTTCTCCATCCCAAAAGAACCCAAAAAACACACATTTTAATCACATAAACCTCCACCTTCAAAATGTAGGTCAACTACAAACACAGATCTACCAAAAATTTGCAACATTCACATCTCAAATGCTTAAATATGTACTTATCCCAAACAAATTTTCTAATTCTTTCAACAAATGAAGAGTTTTACACAAAAAAGTTTAGAAATTAATCATGAATATTAGATCTATACATCTCCAAGCAAAAATACACTTCAACATCATCTATTTAACTAATTTAACTAAATAAATTAAAAAAAAAAACCATACCTTCACCCGGCGGAGGAAGCTCACGATCGCGACAGACGAAAGGAGAGGAGGAACAGAGATTGGATCGGGAAAGGGAAAGGGATTTTTTAATTAAGCCTAAGTCGCCCGTCATTCGGGCGACTTATAAGTCGCCCAGTAATCGGGCAACTTATAAGTCGCCCAGTAATCGAGCGACTTATGCCACGTCATCATCCCGCCACATCATCCGCCACGTCGTAATGTGGACTGACATAAATCACCTTTTAGAAGAATAACTTTGCCTAATTTAAAATTCTGTTAATTATATGCTTATTCACATAATTAAGTCGTTAATTATACTTAATCTTAAAAATTTCCCTTAAAATTATCGGGTCGGGTAAATCCACCCGTTCCAAGTTCTAGAGCCCAACCTGACTCTTTTGGATATTTTATCCTCTTCTCCGCGGGAAATGATCACACAGCACAGAGTGCTCTGCTCCACACACAATCAAGTGAAGTAATAGATCGAACAAAACCAAGCAAGATAAGAAAATCAAACAAAGACTTCAGCTTTTGAGATGTTTATAAGAACTAAGAAGATCTCTCATGCACGCTTGCGTTTCGCTAGCATCCCTTAAATTTGGAGCTTTGCAGCTTCAATAGAAAGGTAAGAGATCGGAAGTTTCGACATTTCCCTTCCTGTCGCTTCTTCGGCTCCTTCGTGGATGTTCGACTTCGCTCCTTCGACGACTTTCCCTTCCTGTCGGATCGGAAGTTACGACATTTTGATCGGAAGCAACAACGGGAGCTCGCTGGCTGTGAAGGTAACTTTCTACCTTTCGCGCGCTTCTTTGGCCAAATCCCATAAATCCGCCGAACCGAGGGATTTAGTAAATCCGGGATTTAAGCCGTAAATCCTTAAATCCGGGATTTACCCATCGCTGGGATTTAACGCTCGCACAAAACCGTTTGGCTGGATTTAGCGTAAATCCGACTTAAATCCCCCTGTAAATCCGATACCAAACAGCTCCTTAAGATTTTAAACAACATCTGTACTGAATTTGTTGACTTTGTTTTCCTACGACGTTTTTCGGTGATTGTATGTAGAGATTCCTCATTGCGAGGTTGCACTTTTTAAAATTTACAAAAAAATGAATTTTTTTAGGGCATCAGTCTACTTATTTTTTATAAAATCATTGAAAATCTTTTTACCGGAGTTTCTGTTCGATAATTGAATGTTTTTTTTCTGTAGGGAATGGTGAGTTCATAGATAGAATGGGTTCCTTGAGAATTTTTGTTACTTCAGATGTCTATGAATCAAAAAGAACTGTGGGTTCATTTAGGACTTCTGATCCAAATGTGAAAGATTGGAGTGGGAATAGCTTTTGCGTGTCACAATCTGGTGTTGGATTAACTGTAAGGAGATGGAAAGGAGAGTATAAATATACTTTGAGATGCATGGATTCTTTTACTTATCAAAGATTGGAGCGATTCCCAAAGACATTTGCTTTGAGAGTAGTTTTTCTTCCAAGTGCTTGCTTGAACTGGTGTAATTTGAATCCTGGCAGTAGTAGGCTAGAATACATTTTAATTCATGCACTGGAAAGGGATGATTTGTCCAGCTTGCAGCCTGAATTAGAAGGCGAGTTTCGACCAGTTGTAGAAGATAATGCAACTTTAATGAAAGGGGGCTGCGCTCTGACGAGTCCAGTTTCTACGTTGGTTGAGCTACATACGTGCCATCAGAAAAGCAATGTAGGAAAAAAGAGCGAGAGAAAAATATGGAATCGGGTTCATGTGATGAATAAAGTAGCACAGAGAAAGGTTTCCAAAGAGTTTTCTATTAGAAAAGTGGGTTCATCTAAGTATATAAGAAATAATGGTGGATTTGAGGCTGTTTTGTCTGCGATAACACCAGAGAGCAGCTCAAAACAATGCAACTTCATTCTCAAACTTCTTGAGCAGAGGAATGATGAAAAGGCAATTCACTTTTTTGAATGGATGAAGAGCAATGGGAAGTTGAAGAATAATGTTGCTGCATATAAGTTGGCTTTACGAGCTTTGGCTAGAAAGGAGGATTGGGTTGGAGCTAACTTGTTGCTTCAAGAAATGACTCTGGCTTCTGATTTTGAATTGGACTCTAAAACATTTAATCAATTAATTTATGCTTGTGCTAAAAGACGGCTAGCTATGTGGGGAGCAAAGTGGTTTCGTCTTATGTTGCAAAGTGGAGTTCAACCTAATGTTTCAACCATTGGCATGCTCATGGGCCTTTACCAGAAGACTACAAATCTTTCAGAAGCTGAATTCACATTCAGCTTCATGAGGAGCTGCAACCTTCAATGTGTCAATGCATACTCTGCAATGGTTACAATCTATACTCGTTTGGGTTTGTACAATAAGTCAGAGGAGATCATCTGTCTAATGGACAAGGATGGAGTCCTTCCCAATTTTGAGAATTGGTTGGTTCGTCTCAATGCTTATAGCCAGAGAGGAAAGCTTGATGAGGCTGAATCAGTATTGAAGTCAATGACAGAAGCTGGATTTATTCCAAACATTGTAGCATATAACACTTTGATAACTGGTTATGGGAGAATGTCTAACACAAAGGCTGCAGAAGAAACTTTCCAGTGTCTTAAAGGTGCGGGCCTGGAGCCAGATGAGACAACTTACAGATCCATGATTGAAGGGTTTGGTCGAAATGACAATTATAAAAGGACACTGTGGTACTATGAGCAGCTTAAGAGTGCAGGATTTCAGCCAAACTCTTCAAACTTTCACACAATGGTTAATATACAGGCAAGGCATGATGACGAAAAAGGCATCATTCAAACTCTCAGAGACATGAAAAATGCAGGCTGCCAATATTCATCAATGCTTAGTAGCCTTTTGCAGGCATACAAGAAGGCTGGGAGGGTAGAAGTCATTCCTTCCATTTTGCAAAACTCTTTCTATGAAGATATTTTGCTTGATCCAACTGCATGTTCTATTCTTGTGGTGGCATATGTGCAGAAATCTCTCTTTGTAGAGGCATTACAAGTTTTGAAGGACAAGAAGTGGGAAGATTCTAAGTTTGAAGAAAATCTCTATCATTTACTAATATGTTCTTTCAAGGAGGAGAATCAGTATGAAAATGCTATTAAGACCTTCCATCAAATGCCAAAATCGGAACAAAACCCTAATATGCAAATCACATGTACTATGATTGGCATTTACTGTGCAATGAACAAATTTTCTCAGGCTGAGAATCTCTATTTAATGCTCAAAGATTCTGGAATCAGCTTTGATATGATTGCTTACAGTGTTATCGTGCGAATGTACATGAAAGCTGGGTCCTTGAGAGATGCTTGCTTGGTTTTAGATAAAATGGAGAAGCAGAATGATATAGTTCCTGACACATTTCTTTTCAGGGATATGCTTAGAATATACCAGCAGTGTAGCTTGCTGGAAAAGTTGGCAAATGCCTATTATTGGATTCTAAGGAGTGGGGTGACTTGGGATGAGCAAATGTACATTTGTGTTATAAACTGTTGTGGTCGTGCGTTGCCTATAGATGAAGTATCAAGGCTTTTTGATGAGATGCTTCAATGTGGTTATGCTTGCAATACAATCACCTTCAATGTCATGCTTGATATTTATGGAAAAGCCGGGGTTCTTAGGAAAGCGAGGAGGGTTTTCTCCATGGCTCGAAAACAAGGCATGGCTGATGTTATTACTTACAACACAATCATTGCAGCATATGGACAGAGTAAGGATTTCAAGAGCATGAGATCTATTGTCCATAGAATGGAGATTTCGGGCTTTCCAGTTTCGCTTGAGGCTTACAACTGCATGTTGGATGCATATGGAAAGGAAGATTTAACAGAGGAGTTCAATGATATTCTGAGGAAAATGAAGAAAGCAAGTTGTTCTTCTGATCACTATACTTACAATATAATGATGAATATTTATGGCAAGAAAGGTTGGATTGAAGAGGTTTCTCAGGTGCTGGCTGAACTAAAAAGGCATGGTTTGGAGCCTGATTTATATAGCTATAATACCTTGATCAAGGCATATGGGGTGGCTGGGATGGTTGAGGAGGCAGTGAATGTGGTGCAGGAAATGAGAACTAAAGGTGTTGAACCTGATAGAGTTACCTACACAAACATTATAGCTGCTCTTCAGAGGAATGAAAAATTCTTAGAGGCTATTAAATGGTCACTTTGGATGAAGCAGATGGGAATATAAAGCTGAAATATGATTTTTTTCCCCTCTGTGCCTGATGGAGGATGCTGGCTATTTCATTAGTAAGTGGATTTTGATCTTTTTTATCATCTTTTTTCTTGTAATAATTCATAAATGACTTGCTCATGTTTTCCTATGGATGTATAGAAAAAACATTAATGACAAAGATTTATTAAAGTGTTTCATAATCTTATTATTTAATAATGTTGAAATTTTTTTTCTTATGGCATCTGTAAGATTGTCATTATGTATAGCAGTTTTATGTGAGGGCCTCTGATAGAATTTTTATGTAGAAGTAGGAGAGGAGGAGATGAGCCAGTTTTCTACCTATTCTTCTTTATTTAAGAAAGAATGGAACTCTACCTTGTCTGAAATAGTTAACAACTTCTAGCGTCACAGGCAATTTGTATACCAATATTGAACTATGTTAGTTAGGTATCTGAAGTTATATCTTCCATGATGATAACTGTATAAAACGAAAATATGTAACTCTATTAAATAAAAATAAATAAATAGGCTTGGTTTGGGACGACTTTTATGCTGCTTTTTAAAGCAGCTTATTAGTATATAAAATTTTTTAACTAAAAATTTTGTACTAAAAAGCTGTTTTATAAAATAATAAAAAGTTATCCCAAATGAAGTTTAAATGTGATCATTAGTTGATTTTTCAGCAAACCAATATCGTGTTCAGGATTTGAGTAACTATATCTCATATTATAATAATCATATCTGAAATAATAATCAAATTTATAAAGTAATGATATAATTATAAAAAAATTAACTTACATAAATGTTATAATAATATTAGTAATCAATTTTCAAGGTTTAATCAAAATTTAGCACTAGCTTACTAATTATTATAATTTATGTAAATAATATATATCAATAAATATTAAAAACTTCAAAAAATTCTCAAAAAATATGCATAAATTTGTAATATTATAAAATATAATTTATATCAATTTTAAGTATGTGCTCATCATCTTTGAGATCATTGGTTAGATAAACTCAATCGATTTATAATGATAAACCTCTAAGACAAACACTAATCTACTTAGACATTAGAGACCTTGAGTCTTCTTAACTGGCACTTGTAAGTTCTCCTCTAAGTGACCAAACCTCCAACTTAAATCCTGAAATCATCACATCTTCTCATGGATGCTTGAAGGAGATTAACTTGAAATAAATACTTAGCAAATTATTAGATTTCATCATATAATAATTGTTATCTTCAAATTAAGACTTCAATTCGGATAACTTTTTTATTGCTTTCTAAAGCTATTTTTTAGTACAAAAATTTTTTAAATTAAAAATTTTCTTATTAGAAAGCTGCTTTAGAAAGCACTAAAAAAACTGTCCCAAACAAAGCCTAAATAGTGAGTTATATATAATCAGAGGTAAATACTCTCTTATTATTTGATGATAATAAATTGATATTCCTTTAAAGGAATAGATAATAAAATAATTAAATCATTCCTCTCCTCACTATATGCCTAATGAAATTTTAAATTTTTTTAAAATCTCTACATAAATTCAAGTATCTACCTAACATCATAATAATATATACCAATATTATAATTAACCTTTTTCGACATTATCCAAAAAGTTTATCATGAATTTCAATTGATAACATGATAATAGTGATTTTTTTTCTCCAACTTCTAAAGCAATTTGTAAAAATAAATTATTTTACAATTAAAGCATAATGTTAATTGAAGATAAATTATGTGGCTCGCAAAATTATGATTGAATTGGCATGAATAATTTCATGAGAAAATCAAATCACGAGGCCTAAGTTTCAACATTAATTATAATTTCCCTCCATTCTCATACAGGTTCCATATCATCCTCGTTGAGTTCATCTGCTAATAAAGTCGTGTATCATCTACGAACAGATTTGAATCCAGCAACAAGCAAACTTTGAATATTAAAATTCTATACGAGATCCAAACATATAAAATTAGTCAAAAACTAGAAAAAGATATCCAAAATAAGTTACAATTTAGTGATCACTAAGTATGTCTTTTAAGTAGTTTGAATTTGGTTTATACAAATATTAGTATAAGTTAATAGAGAAGGATGGTAGGATCATGTCAAGTTGCCAAACATGATTAGAACAATGCATCAATTGTTCCCTAAACATAGTATGATATTATAAGTTTTATAAAATGAATAACTAAGCTTATGTGGAGACTTAACATACAAAACTAAGAATTTATATGCATACAATTGAATAGTAAAACATATGAAATTTAATTCTTTTTCTACATAAGAAAATATTTTTACAATATGATTCAAAGAAATTATAATTTTATGATAAAAGCATGATAAAGAAGAGAGAGAACAAATACTAGTGCAAGAAATAAATGATTTGTAATTCGGCTTAAGGCTTCGTTTGGGACAGTTTTCTTGCTGCTTTCTGAAGCAGCTTTCTAACACAAAAATTTCAAATTAAAAAAATTTTTGTTCTAATAAGTGTATTTAGAAAACAGCAAGAAAGCTGTCCAAAATGAAACCTAAATTTCATAATAGCATTTTTCAATTTCTAAAAATTTAATTCGATCACGCAATAATCTACAATATGGTCATAGTTGGAAGAAGAAACATATGAAAACTTGAATGTTCTTCTCCTAATTTTTTAATAGTATTTTGAAAATCACTTGATTGTAGAAAGTAATTAAAGCATTCATTTTTGTATTCAAGTTATTAATTTCTTTCATGTGATCCTAAAAAAGCTTCCTTGGGGTGAAGTTGACTAGACCATGGACGATTGGTCAAGATAGGTAAGAAGTTTGTTTGATGTGATACCAAGAACGTAGAGGTGGATAATAACTACTTGTGGTTGTTTCATTGAAGCAGTCTTTCTTTGCTGAAATGATGACATAAACAAAGGATAATTCTATGCCTTTCTGTTGTTTTTTTATTCACCTATCAGATCTCTTAATTTGAAACTTAAAGTTTTTGTTTTGTTTTTTTTAGCTGATTTTTTTCTCTTTTGCAGGCTAATAGGCACACCATTGTATTGATGCAGTCATCTCAGAACAGGGCAACGAGAACTTTTATGAATTTTGATTCCATCAGTCAGTCCATGGACGGTACTGCCATTTTAGAGAATATTAGCATGCACCTGCAAATAATAGTATAAAATTTCACAATTTCCATATATTTTAGATCAACTGCTAAAAATAACTTTTTTCGAGCTTCTCAACTTGAAAAATTTTTTCCACTTTTTCTTCAAATTTGGATATTTTTCCAATCATGTTTCATGCTTAGGTGATTTTCTTCTTTTTGGGGTGTTGAAAGGAAATCAATATGCATTCTTAGACTAAGTGCAAACCTATGTGAGCCACAAACATGTTCCTTAACTTTTTGTAGATTTATGTGTAAGAGCACATTGCTTGTTCCATGTCCCTCTTTTGTAAGATATTTGTTCACTTTCCATTAGACATAATGTTTGCTATCAATCAATGGCAAGAAACAACTTAGTGACGACTTAGTTAGATGAGGTTGAGATGAAGCTAATATGTTTATCTAATTAAACTAGAAATTTGATACAGTACAATATGATTATAATGTAGAAATGGTGGGATTAGCATTTATGAAGGCAAAGTTGTAGAAAATAGACTTTGGTGATTACACATGTAGAACTTATCATTGAGGATGCAACAAAAGAATGCAAATATAATTAATATGTTGGAGCTTAGGGCATGGAAATAAAAAGCGTAGACCTAGAAATTGTGAAAAAAGACTTCCATTAACTAGAATTCACAATTTATGTAGCATTATAGAAGAGTTAACAAAGATTAATAATGTGTTAAGTTAAGCCTAAGTAGTTGGACTCAACTAATGGTGATGCTTAGTTTATTATAGAATTTCACAATTTTTCTTATATATAAAATGAACTTTTAGCAATGAAAATCTAACATTTTTGTTGAGAAAACTTATTATCATTTATGATTTTTTTTTCTTTTGGGATGATAATTTGATGGAGGATCAGTTGGTGTTTGTGGGCTCCGAAAATTCCAATATGATGCGCTCCCGGCCTCTCCGCATCATTGGTCTATTTTTCTTTTATTTGTGACGATGACGGTGGAGAGTTTTAACGAGATTAGGTTCCGGGTGAATTTTCAGAAGGCAGATTAGGTTTTAGATAAGACACTACCCAGAGATTTCGCCCTCATTTTCTGAGGACTTTTTGATCTGAGTTCTGGTTTCCTATAGGCGCAAGCCCCTATAGTTAATTAACCCTCCTAATAACAAGAGAGAACTTTCGATTAAGGCTAGTCGTTAAGGAGGTCACATAGGTTATGAACCTATCGTATAATAGCAACAATCTTAGGGTTTGAATTTTGATTTTTATGATTTAAAATTTATTACCATGAATTTAAAACTGGTGGTGGGGGGAATGAAGACGAGCCCGATCAAGATCCCATGGTTCCATCGTCCCGGGCTGTCATGATCCCTGGTCTACTTAGTTAGAGGAGGTAGTCGACCCAACCTGACAAAAAAGCACCTTGTCAGCAGCCATGGGTTGCTTCGTCCAAGAATACCTTGTAGACCTGGGTTGGTGTTTGTCTAAGGAGATGTATTTGAATCCACTTTAGCTGACAGAGGGCTTTGTGCCTATCAGATATACCCTCTGATTCATAACTCAAGGGTTTTACGCCGTTAGGGAACATACGGGTTTTGGCCGTGATCGTAATATAATGGTGCCATTTCGCGGCAAAACCATCCGATCAAGGGACACGTGCCACGTCCCTGCTAGTAAGAGACTATTTGAGGATGAATCATAGCGATACACCCGACATGCATTCGCTCTTTGTGAGTTGAGGTTAATTTCATATTTATCACCCCCGACAAACGGTTGCGGAAGGTGGATGAGTTTTAGTTTTAAGTTTTATGTTGATAGATTTTATTTTAGGAATTCTGACTTTAATTAGATTTGAGATTTAACCCCTCCGGTTGAGATTTCCTGTCAACACGGCCATCATCGGGGTGACGTTAATGACACTAGTATTTTCATAGGAATTTGGGAGGTATCCTATGATTCAAGTCATATCGACTCCAGTCCTTTCTAGGAGGAGGAGGATGAAACTTGAATTTAGACCCGCGCAACATTCTCGGACCGTTGGATTTGGGATTCAGATGTAACGATCGGAGCACATGCGGGTGTATTTCAGTTTAGTGGGATCATGTTTAATACATAAAGGGGGATTTTAAAATATTTAAATATGATCCATTATGTTAGCAATTTCATTTAGCAATGCCCAAGATTTCACGTAGGGGCCTACGACGCCTTCTGTCCGCTTGTACACATGTTGCAGATCCGGTGGCATTTTTTAAACTCATTTGCATACAAGTAAATGGATTATAGCTTCATTACATTTACATATTTCTTGAAGTAGCAATAAATCATCAAGCTCTTAGCGATATGGCATAGCTTATAGCTTTCTAGATCAATAAGACCCTTTCCTTTCACATATTCATAATATACCTCTTTATGGTAGAAAGATTAGTAATTATTGTGGAAGAGTGGTAGAAAGAAGTCCAGTGAGGCTCCTACGAAGATATGGAAGTGGCATTCAAGAGAATAACTAGTGAGCATCAGCTTGTTACATTGCAACATTCAAAATCATTGGAAATATTAATCCTTCCCGATGATCATCATAATTTCCATTGCAATTTATTAGAAAATTGGAGAGCCAAAACCCTCCAATCCATCATTTCTTTAACTTAACTGAATGCCATGTTTTTTTGATCAAAATCTTTAGAAGACTGCTACAGGTCCATGGAAGTTTCACCACTCATCGCTCAAGAGTATAACTTCTTTCAATAATTTGATTTTAAACATATTGTAATGTGATGACATCTTATCAATTAATGATTCAAGAGCTTTTAAACTAATGTTAATTTTAAAATTTTGAATATTTGATAAGATAATCCAATATTAGCATAATCTATTTGAACCTCAATTGAAATCAGTATCATTTATGATTTGATAGTGGCCCAAATCTATTAGTTATTTCTTGAAGTGCAAGATTATGATGAGAAGCCTGATTTATATACACCGTTCATCACATCAACTTTAAATCGAGTCAGATTCGAGTCCAGTTCGAATTTAAGTGCAACTTTATTTGATCAAATTTAATTTAAAATTGATTTTATATTTGAATTATGTTCAAATCAATTTTTAAATTTTTTTTTCAAGTCCCTTGTTGTTCACTGAAATTTCGGCAGCCTTCCGGCGTTCCCTCCCCGGCGCCGGGAGGTAAGGAGGGCATTTGCCCTTTCAAGTCCGCCCGGCCGGAAAGATAGTCAATGGCTGAGAGCTTCAGGGCGTTGTCGGGCCCCGTAATTGGTCTTCGGAAGCTCTGATTGGCGACGACTAGTTGCAGATCGAGTGGTTGTCGACGATTCGCTGATTGTGATGCTTAATTAAAGACCCTCTTTTCCCCTTTTTTATTTTCCCTCTTTTTGTTATACATATAATATTATATTATATATATATATATATATATATATATATATATATATATATATAATATTATATAATAATAATAATATATTATTATATAATAATGTTATACATGTTATATTATATCTGTAATATAATATATTATACATTATATAATATGCTATATAATATATAATATGTTATATATTATATACATAATAATATAAATATTATATTATATAATGTAAACAGAGAAGTAGGGAGGAGGGGATCGGGAAGAGCCCAATCGGGCTAGGGCCGGAGGAGGGATCACGCACGGCGGAGCTCGGGGTCCCTTGGTCGGCGACGGATCAGGTGAGGCCGGTGGCAGTCAGGCCGGCAGGCTATTGGAGGTCGGCGGGAGCAGGAGGTCTGGTCGGACTCGGTCGGAGAGGCGGGTGCAGGCCGGCGGAGGGCGTCCGGGTTGGCTTCGATCGCAAGGAGAGGGCTAGGTCGGAGGGTGGTTGGAGTCCACCAGCGGAGTCGGCCGGAGTTAGGGCATGCGGGAGGTCGAGACGGTTGCCGGTGTGCAGGCGGTGGCCGGTTGTAAAGCACGGTAGTGAAAGATGGCTAGGGCACAATGACGGGTTCAGCGAGTCGGTCGGCCTGGTTCGTACGATCGAGAAGTGGATTCAGAGGCGGAGGCGTCGAGGTCGGACGTTGCTTGGGCATGGCGGCGGGAGACAAATCGGAAGTCTCTGTAAGTTTCCAAAATCCCTCTCCCTTTTTGCTTTTGTGTGCGTATGGTTCTGAGAGCGTCAACGTCCGAATGGGAACGGGACTCATTTTTGTGTCGTGAGAGGGAGACGGTTTGAGCGGTTGTGTCCGATCATGTTTGGGTCGTGGGTGGTTTTGGTCGGCTACGGGTAGTTATAGGTCAACAGTGTTACCAACTACTCCAAATGTTTAGTTTAATGGCCGAGGATGCAAGTAAGGATTTATAGTTAAATGCTCAAGCATTGTTGAACTCACATGTATTGTGAGCCCATTGCTCATAACACAATCATCATGAATGCGGGTTCACAACTTACTCGTGTACTATAAATTGCAAGAGACATGATAATTGTTATCATGTTATCTTGTCAACTCTCTATTATTCCCTCCCCCTGGGCACTTAATTGAGTCGTCAAAGGTTTAAACCTATGACCCACTCTCAAATCATTTGACATAGGACTAGTTGGTGCTACCGATTACTTCAAAAGTATATATTAACGGAGAGGGCACAACCAAGACTTTATATCCAAATCTCCATCCCCAAACCTAGTGGTTGGTTGAGTGAGTCCACTCATCCATGCATCCATCACTCAATTGTCTATTGTAGTCGAAAGCAAGTTCATAGCTCAGTTGTTCATGATCGATTGCAAAAGACATGACATTTGCTATCCATCCTTCTTGCCATCCCTCTATCAAAGTTTCCCTCTAGCCTCTCCCCGAAGCCCTTTATTCTCAACTCCAAAAGCGTGTATATATGTAGAGATTTATTCTAATATCTCAAATAATAAGAAGCATAATTGCAAGTAGATTTGAAGGGAATTTCATTATTTAAAAAAAATGACATAAGATAAGTCGTGGTTCGATCACAAATTATGATTACTCAGTCATCCATTACATTAGAGAATTGATCATCCAAACAAGAGGATTCTCTTTCTATCATTATTAAGCTCTCTCAAGAACTCTTTCATATTTAAGTTTTTTCATTGCCTCAAAGATGAATTGCTTGCCTGATCAGAAGAGGTGGTTGGGAGTTTGAAAATGCAATTAATTAGATGGTAATTAGTGTTGGTCTAAAAATAATATTACTATCCAATGAATACGTAATCAACTTTTACTTAATTTCATAAGAGGAAAACTTAAAGCTCATGGTGATATCATGCAGGATAGAAACTTAGTTTGATGCAAATGTAATATTTTAAGATGTCCTTAAAATATTATAGGTGGGAAAATTTTAAATCATCATAGTTTATCTCTTGGTGAAAATGCACTCTTTTCAAAATTTATGAGCCAGTCCTATGTTTTCTTGATTTTTTTTATAATAAGGATAGCTGACTAATGACCTCTTATGGTAGCTTAATCCTTCACCTAATCTAAAACCTAAGCATCTCCAATCTCATTATCACTTTTCATCACCAAAGCTTGTTACTGTCATTGCTCTTGATATAGTAAGATTTCCCTTTTAAGTAGCAACAGGTCATTTATGATTGTTGTACTCTTAGAGAGAATGCGAAACGAGCATATACATGAAAATGTTGGAGTAGCTTCAGTGGCAGATAAGATTAGAGAGAGTTGCCTTAAATGGTTTAGTCACATAAAACGTCGGCCTTCTGATGGCTCGGTTAGGAGAGTAGATGTATTAGATTTGACCTATTTTAAGAGAGGTAGAGGTAGACCTAAAAAGACATGGTTATAAAATATTAGAAATGATATTTTTATTAGATTTAAATGAGAATTTGACTCTTAACATAACACAATGGAGAAAAAAAGATTCGTGTAGCCGACCCCACATCGTGGGATAAAGGCTTGATGTTGTTGTTGTTGTGCTAATAAACCTTATCTACTTCTCGTCATGATTAGGTATGGCCACAACATGTCTTTTAATGTTTTATATTATAAGCTATGTACAAAAGGAATAAAAGAAAATATTTATAAAATAATTAAGACAAAATGTATGAGATCTAAAGACTTTGATCAAATTAATATATTAACAACAAAAATAGTAAGATCATATTTTGCTATTTTCAAACATTTGTTGAATGAAAAGCTTAAGGAAGAGACTTTTGAAGAGAATATGAATAAAACTACGAAGTATATTATTGATTCACTGAGGAGGTCCAATTGAGTTAGCTCCCAAAAAGATTTGGAGAGTTGTGACAGATAAAAGTAGTTTGGTTAATAAATATTTCACGTAGAATCGTAAAGTCTAAGAGGATGTCAAATGATTGAAGAGGAAGTATTTTGATACTAATATTTAAGAATAGATATTTTGATTAGAGTTATGGTAATTATAGGAGGATTATATTTATGAGTCATATGTTACAATAAAGTTATGTGAGAGGGTAAGCAAGCTCAACTTCAGAAAAATCACAGTGATTTCAATATATCGTTTGGTTTTATGCTAGGAAGATTGACGATAAAGAAGATTTCTGCGTTTAATAATTAATGAAAAGGAAGAGAGAGAAATGAAAGTACCTTCATGTGATTTTTTTATCATGAGAAAGTACATGGTCATTTTCATGAGAATTAATTTGGTGCATTTTAAAAAAATATGGGTATAAAAATTAATTTCAAGTAATTAATAATATGTATTATAACGCATTATCTAATGCTTGAAATAGTTGTGAAATTATCAAATAATAGTAAGATTATTTCATTATGGATTAACATTAAGATCTTTTTTTGTATTGGTTGTAGAGATGCTGGTAAAGGATATTCAAAGTGAGATACCCAAGTAAACTAAAGTAAGTGAAAATTTTAAATAATAGAGAAAATTTTAGAAGATAAAGGCTTAAGATTAATAGAATAATGACCTAATGTATTGTATGCAATTTTCATAGGTATGAAATTAGTAATTATTAGTCAACATTTCTTGAAGTTCTAGTGATACTTAGGTGTAATAGATTTTAAGTATATTGGATTTATTATAAAATAGAATGTGGATATTTATAATGATATAACTTACGAAGTTAAGAGTAGGTGGTTTTATAAAAGATGAAAGCTCAAGGAGTATTTAAAAAAAAAAAAGAATTGTGTGGAAACTTGAAGGAAAAAAAATATAGCTGCAACTGAAAATATTTGTAAGCTAAGACGTAAATACATAAAAGAAAAGTAGAGAAGGAATACACAAAAGAGGCTAAAACCATTGTATTTTGTTACCATGCATACTCATTACATTAAGTCGTTTTTATATAAGAAGTTTTATAGAAGATGGTTATATATTTCATATTTGGTTTGAATTAAACGACTGAGATTTCCTTGATGGAAAAGGCAAAACTGTTGCTTCTTTTTTGTGATTTCGAATTAGGCAGTTAATGATCCCTTATCACCTTCTTGTTAGCTTATGGTATGTTTTGGATTGTTAGCTTGTCCCGTAGATTTTGAAACTAATGGTGGACAAGGGCTTGGTAAATATACCAGTGATTTGATTTTGCAGAGTGATGTAATGAACCATATTTGTTTGAGATTTGATGCAATCTTGTATAAAATGTTTGTTGGCTCACGAAAAATGGCATGAATGCGTGAATCCCTCTTCGCAGCTGTAGGATTCCATTTCCCTTAAGTCAGATTAGAATTAACCAGATTTCCCCTGAGGATAGTCAGGGTTTAATTAGATCTGGGGTCCTTACTTCCCATGAGCGCAAGCACTCATAGTTAATTACCTCTCTTAACACGTAAGAGAGAACTCTCGATTAAGGATGAATAAATTTTAGGTATTTTTAGTCTCAATTATGAGGCAAACGGAGGTAAACCCGATCAAGATCCCATGGTTCCGTCGTCCCGGGTATACCGTAGGTCTCAGTCTACCAACACTACAATCATTGACTGTAATGTCCAGGGAATCAGATTAGCAGCCATGGGTTGCCTCCTCTCAGGGATCCCGAGTAGATTGAGGTGGTTAGGTTTTGGTTTTAATTTTAGTTGGATTTTGGGGCTTACATCCATTAGAATGCCCAGAAGTTGATTTAATTTAGGAATTTGTAACTTCGTTTAGAAGTTACACAGAAATTTGAATTTGGGTCGGGGCTTACAACTTTCATAGAAAGTAGCCCGTAGATTTAATTTGGAGTGGGGCTTACTACTCTATTTATGAGTTGCCCAAAGGTGGGGCTTACAACCTAACTCTACAGCAAGGCTGCCCAGGGGTTTAGTTATTTGGGTAGGTCTTATGATTTCTCTTAGGAAATTGCCTGGAAAAATGGGTCTTATAACTTAATCATTTTTTTAGACTAAGATGCCCAATGTTTTGAATTGGATTATTTGGAGTTTTAAGATCAATTACAATTTATTTAGTAATTTTCCTAAAAAGTGGGTCTTACGACTTCACTTAGAAGTTGCCCGGTAGCGGGTCTTACAACCTAATCCTATAGACTAGGATGCCCAAATGATTTATATATTTTGTAGAAAATATTGGGAATTCCACATGCTTTCAACATAGGATCAGTATTGTAATTACTATATTTTAAAGCATTATTTAAAGATGACATTCTCTCTTAAAGCAAGAGATGTCTGTATTGCTAGATTTGGGTAGGGACTTATGGCTTTCATTAGAAAGTAGCCCGAAGATTTTTGGTTGGGTGGTCTTATGGCTTCCTAAGAAGTTGCCTAATGATGGGTCTTATGACCTAGCCCTGTAGGCTAAGTGGCCTGAGTTGTGGGTCTTACGGCCAAGCTCTATAGACTTGGATGCCCGAGTGAGGGGTCTAGGGTTGTGTTATTGCCTAAACATTTCCCTCAGAGATCGGACTTACGACTTCTATTAGGAGTTGCCGGATGTTTTAATTTGGGTTTTGGGTTTTAGGTTGATTTTACCTAAAGAACTTTCCCCTGGGGTCGGGCTTACGTCTTTCCTATGAAAGCTGCCGGGTAGTGGGTCTTACAACCAAGTTCTTATAAACAAGGCTGCCCAGGGGTTTGGAGTTTTGGGATTTAGGGTTCTTCACTTAAAAATTCCCTAACACGCGGGTCTTACTGCTTCCCTTAGAAGTAGCCCAGGATTTTTTAGTTGTTTGCTGGTTTAACACTAGACTGTAGTTTTGAAACTTGACAGCGGTTGCTTTTACAATGCTTGGAGATTTGTTCTTGTACTTGTTTGAGTTGGTTTGAGTTTGTGATTTTGACACCTTGAGGTTTTGACACTTGCGTCAGTGTTTTAGTTATTTTTGTGCTCGTAGTCTTTTCCCTACTACACTGTGGCTCTACCAGCTTTCCAGTAATTAGCTTTTCTTGCTTCCCAGTACTTTTGTTTTACTAATAATAGTTAGATTTATTATTTCTTTTTTAGTATTTAACTCAATTTATAATTGTGCTGACTCTTATCTGCTTGTTTGCAGGTACGCATTACTTGCAGCAGTCCAGAGAGTTCACAGATGCAGGGGCTCGTACAGGAGAGATTCCTGGAGTGCTTGCATAGTATCTTTGCTCAGAAGAATTTCAATTTGTTGTGGGGAGTTTTGCACAAGATTTGGAGAGCAGAGTACTTTGTTCTGTTGGAGAGTTTTGAGTGTTGTGTTATTTGTGTTGAGAGTTGAAAGCTTTGTTGTATATGTCAATTAGTGGAACTTCTCTTTCCCCCTTTTTTCTTTATTGCATTTTTAATTATATATAAAAAAAAAAGTTCAAGTTAATCAATTAAAAATGCTCTCGGCTTTTAAATTGTTTTCTCGGGTTTTAAATTGGTTTTGCATTTTGTTAAATTAATCAATCAATTAATTTCATTTAATTTAAATTAATTAATTTAATCGATTGATCATTTTAATCAATCAATTTATTAATTAAATCTGAATTGAATTGCTCTCCAATTATTTCAAAAAAAAAGAAAATTCAGTAATTTTCAGAAAATTTCGGCAGCCTCCCGGCGTCCCCTCCCCGGCGCCGGGAGGTAAGGGAGGGCACTTGCCCTAATGTCTTCCTACCCGGACCTAAGGTCAACGGCGTAGGGTCTTCGAATTAAAAAATATCCCGGCCGGATCTAAGATACGACGGCCCGGGGTCTTCAAATTCAAAACCATCCGCCCAGATCTAAGATCGATGGCGCGGGTCTTCGAATTTTAAACCATCTCGGCCGGACTTAAAGTCGACGACGCGAGGTCTTCAATCACCTATTTGAAAGATTTTTTTTTATTATTTTATATATAACATTATATTATATATATATTTTTATTATATAATATATTATAATATGATATATATCATTATATTATCATATTATAATATATAATATATAATGCAACAAATTGGTTTAGAGAGGGAGTCTGATCGGGCATGAGTCGGGTTCGACTAGAGTGGTCGTTGAAGGATCCAAATTGAACAGTAAAACGAGCCGCAGAAACGACTCGTGTAGTCTCTGTACCTTCTCCACTAAGGAACCGAAGGAGTGACCCGTGCAATCTCTATTTCTCCTACGAAGTAGATGTCGGACAGCAGCAAGGAGCAGAGGAAGCGACTCGAGCACTCTCTCCCTTCCTCCCGCGAAGCAACAAAGCCGAACAGCAACGAGGAGTCGAAGGAGCGACTCGTGCGGTCTCTTCCACCCGCAAAGGAGCGAAGTCGGACGGCACCAAGGGAGTCGGAGAAGCGACGCGTGCAATCTCTACTTCTCCCGCGAAGCAAAGTCGGACAACAGCGAAGGAACCGAGGGAGTGACGTCGGGCGGCAACAAGGAACCGAAGAAGCGTCTCGTGCGATCTCTTCGCCTCCTGCGAAGCAAAGCCGAACAGCAACGACGAAGAGGGAAGATGAAGAGCGAACCCTAGACCTGTCTCTTCGAAGCAACGAAGTCGAACAGCGATGTTGGAGTCGAAGGAGCGTGGCCAGCGAATCGTAAGTTTCTTTTTTTTTTCGGTTTCCTCTCTTTTTATCGACTGAATGGAGGTTACGGGAGCGAAACCTCGCGTCTTTTGGCAATCAACTGCTCGCGGTGGGGCCGGCTCGGAGGCAGATTTGGTGCGCTTGCATCTATTCGAACTCCTTTTAATTAATTTTTATTTATTTTTTAGTTAGTCAACAAATTGCCTCCCAACGAAATTCTTGGGTGATCCACACAAGGAATTCGTTGCAAACTTTGATTGCGTGCTTTCAACTCTTTTATATAGATTGATGAAAAATAACTCGCATAAATGGTTTAGAAAAATTTCAGCCCTTAGGCTCATTGAACTTGCGGATTCGTTCACACTTTAGGTTTATGAGCATAATAAATTTTCAAAGGTTCGGCCCTTAGGCTTATTGAACCAAGGGGTTTTAGCTCTACCCTTAGGTTTATGAGCAGAAAAGATTTCAAAGGTTCGGCCCTTAGGCTTATTGAACATGTAAATTTTATTTCTCAACCTTTTAGGTAGGTTGATGAAAATAAAGCTCGACCCTTAGGTTTGTGAGCAGTGCAATTTCGTAATTCCTTTGTTTCATTTGGCAAAGGGATATTTTTACCTCCTGACTTTCAGGAGGGGATTGGATTTATATCCTACATTGTAAGAGAATATAAAATTGCCTCCTGTCTTTCAGGAGGGAGTTTGGATGTATCTCCCATTTTGTAAGAGAATATAAAATTACCTCCTACATTTCAGGAGAGAGTTTGGATTTATCTCCCATTTTTGTAGGAGAATATAAAATTGCCTCCTGTGTTTCAGGAGGGATTTAAATTTATCTCCCACTTTGTAGGAATATATAAAAATTGCCTCCTGTCTTTTAGGAGGAGATTATATTTTATCATCTGCATTGCAGGCAAATTTGCATATATAAAATCTTTATGTGTGATATTTCTTCAAATATTGACCATTTATTGGTGGCATAGGCCTTTGACCTTTTGGGTCTATGAGTTGATATGCCCCTCCTTCATACACTATTTCAATGATGAAGGGTCCCTCCCAGATTGGGTCAAATTTACCGCCAAGGCGACGGTGAGGGATTATAGGTCTTCGGCGAACTAGAACAAGTTCACCTTCTTTGAAGCTTCTAGGACGAACCATTCGATCATGGGCCCTAGTCATTCTTGCCTTGTAGGATTCTAAACTTTGTTGAGCTTGAAGTCGAACTTCATCAAGAGCTTCGAGCTCTTCAAATCGTAGAAGATCATTTTCTTCTTTAGTTAATTCGTATTGAACAGCAATACGAAGAGACGGCAACTCGACCTCGAGAGGTAATATTGCCTCAGTTCCGAAAACTAGTGAATATGGGGTGGCCTGTGTTGCAGTTTTATAAGTGGTACGATAAGCCCAAAGAGCTTCTGTCAACTTATCGTGCCATTCTCTCTTATTTTTAGAGAGAATTTTCTTAAGTAATTTTACCAAGGTTTTGTTAAAAGCTTCAGCTAAACCATTAGCTCGTGGATTGTATATCGAAGAATAGCGCCAATCTATTTTATGTCGTTCGATAAATTTATAGATTTTAGCACTTTTAAAGGACGTACCATTGTCAGATATAACTCGCCGTGGTACTCCAAATCGATAAACAATATTATCTCGAAAGAATTTCATCACATTATCTGCTTTAACTTCTCTTAAGGGAATTGCTTCAGCCCATTTTGAGAAGTAGTCAGTGGCAGCAAGGATGAACCGATGTCCTAAAGAAGATGGTGGTTCTATAGGACCTATTATATCTGTGCCCCAGCTTTCAAATGGCCATGACGCTACTGTAGGGTGCAGCGGATTGGGAGGTCGATGCATGATATCTCCATGCACTTGACATTGATGGCATTTCTTAGCATGGTCGATACAATCTTGAACCATACTTGGCCAATAGTATCCCATACGTTTGATTTTGATTTTCATTTTTGGTCCAGACTGGTGTGCACCACATAATCCCTCATGAACTTCACTTATGACTTTTTGGGATTCATCAGGACCTAAACATCGTAGCCACATTTGATCAAATGATCTACGATATAACGTGTCATTCACGAAAGCATATCTTAATGCTCTTCGTGATATTTGCGAAGCCATAGATTTACTTTCGGGCAATCTCCCTTCCTTGAAGTATCTTATGAATGGATCTCTCCAATCATTTTCATCAGATACAGCCAAGCTCTTTTGCATTTCTTTTTCTTCATCCTCTTGTAAGATAGCTGGAGTTAATGCATTCCTATTTTGAACAGTTATGAGGATTGGATCCTCCTGAGGATTTGCTAATTCTTTGGCTAGCTTTGCAAGTGCATCAGCTTTGCCATTTTCACTGCGTGTAATTCTAGTGAGAGTTACTTCAGGAATTTGTTGTAGAAGTTTCAGAGCATACTCATGATACAAGATTAATTCAGGCTTATTGATTTTGAAAGCGCCTATTATTTGTTTGATGATGAGTTGAGAATCTCCATATATATGGAGTTTTTGAATGTTCATGTTAATTGCCAACTCAAGGCCTGCTATTAAGGCTTCATATTCAGCCTCATTATTAGTGCGAGGCTCTGTTAAGCTATAGGAATATCGGAGTATCCCTTTTTGGGGCGTAACAAATATAAGGCCAACGCCCACCTGAATTGTTGAAAATTTAGGTGGCTTGGCAGGTTTTATTGATGAAGCTCCATCGAAATAGAGCTCCCATTCTTGCATATTTTCTCTTTCCTCCACATCAAGTGTTTGCTCATCTGGCAATTCATCGTTGAGTGGAGAATCTGCAGGTAAAGGATGGGCCGCTAGAAAGTCAGCTAGAGCCTGTCCTTTCACTGCTTTTTGTGGCATATATGTTATGTCAAATTGCATTAGCAAGACAGCCCATTTGGCTAGACGACCAGTGAGAGTGGGTCTCGTCATTAAAAATTTTAATGGATCCACTTTAGATATTAAAGTGATTTTATGGGATAACATATAATGCCGAAGTTTTTGAGTGGCAAAGATCAATGCTAAGCATTGCTTTTCTATAGGTGAATATTTAGATTCTGCCCCTATCAATCGTCGGCTGATATAATAAAGGGCATTTTCTTTGCCATCTTCATTTGTTTGTGCTAGCAATGCTCCGAGTGATTCTTCAAGAGCAGCTGTATATAAGATTAGGGGTTTCCCTGGGATTGGGGCAGCAAGGATTGGAGGATGTAGCAAATATTGTTTTATGCTATTAAATGCCTCTTGACATGCATCATCCCATATGAAAGGTGTATTTTTCTTCATTAGACGTGCGAATGGTTGACATCTACCTGAAAGGTTAGATATAAACCTTCGAATATACGCCAATCTACCTTGGATTGAACGAAGTTGTTTTAACGTTTTTGGAGGTGGCATTTCCACTATTGCTTTAATTTTAGAGGGATCAATTTCAATTCCTCTATGACGCACAATAAATCCAAGAAATTTTCCGGAAGTAACACCGAAAGCACACTTTAATGGATTCATTTTCAAATTAAATTTTCGAATTCTTTCGAATACAATCCTAAGATCGTTTACATGCTCATGTTGAACTTTACTTTTTACAACCAAGTCATCAACATAACATTCAACATGTTTATGAATTAGATCATCGAAGATTCGAGTCATTGCCCTTTGATAGGTAGCCCCAGCATTTTTCAAGCCGAATGGCATCACCTTGTAGCAATATATGCCAATGGGAGTTCGAAATGAGGTGTGTTTTTCATCCTCTGGATCCATTTTGATTTGATTATAACCTGATGATCCATCCATGAATGAGAACATATCATGGTTCGATGTATTATCAACCATAAGTTCTGCATTTGGCAATGGAAAATCATCCTTTGGGCATGCTTTATTCAAATCCCGGTAGTCTATACAAACACGGATTTGGCCATTCTTTTTCTTTACTGGAACGATATTAGCGATCCAATCAGCATACTTCTCTTCTCGAATAAAACCAGCTTCAATAAGCTTCTTAGTTTCAGCAATGACTTGTTCTTCAATTTCAAGTCGCATTCGCCTGGGTGCTTGCTTAATAGGCGGTATTCTAGTATTGATGGAGAGTTTATGCATTGCTACTTCTGGTGATAAACCAGGCATTTCAGTGTAATTCCATGCGAAACAGTCTTTGTATTCAAGAAGTAATATTTTCAGCTCCTCTGCTTTCTCCTGTGAGAGATTAGTGCTGAGGAATGTAGGTTTGGGATCCTCTTCTGTACCCAAATTTATTTCTTTGAGCTCATCTACAGTAGCTTGACCACCTTCTTCAAACTCTTTTGGAGCTTCTTTCAGATCTACAATCAGATCTTCAGTTTGATTTTCAGACTCTAATGGTCTCTCCTCCCTGTCTGTAATATTATAGGACGTTGCGCATGTAATACGCGGACGCCGGGGGTATTCAAGATAATGATAGGATGATGCTCGTGTAAGATATGAATTTCGAGCATATCCAAGACCCCATGTTGTATACAAACCATTGCCAATGGGTTTTTGTGCTTGCTCGTTGTGCCAGAGCTTTCTGAAGTAACGAGCTTGCTTGCTTGTTTGCACAAAGAAGATTCTTCTTTCTATCAGCTTTCTCATAATTGGTGGAGGATATTGAGGAATGATTATCCTTAAATCTCCATTTCTCCAATCATCTTCGCATTCAATTTCAGGAGTAATGTGATGCGGTATTACTCTTGATTCATAGAAAATAGATCCACGTTCATTAACACCTCTTTTGGGAGGAACATAGAAAGTATTTAACATTTCTATGTTTGTGTTTGGTGAGGTGGTCAATATTTTGGAATGTGCGGCCGGAACAGGTACTATTTTGATGATATCAGTAGATATCTGCTCTTCAGATACCCTTATCATTGAAATTGATACTTTCTGCAATTTCTTAGATATGAAAACGGGTCCTGGGTCCCCTTCCTCCTGAGATTCTGTAGTACCCTTGGGCTGATAAAGGAATTCTTCTTCTCCTTCAATGCTCGGTTTGCTTGAACACCGTACCTTATTTGCGTGATTAGCTTCGTAATCAAAAGGAACAGTTGACAATTCATTCCTTCTTTTCCCTATGATTAGGGGCTTAAAAGTTATAGAGATATTCTCTTCCTCTTCTGTATCACTACCAAGGTGAGGCACTGAGCAAATTTGCTTTGATTTATTCTTGCCTTTATCTTTCGGCTTTACTTTATCCAGCGTAGCAGCCTGAATTCTTGAAAGCTCGTTGCCTTTTGGCATAAAGTACTTGGCATCATCGTAGATTTTGACTTCGTGCACCAAGAACGGTTGTTCATCACCATCAATGCGATATTCTTCGTTATCTCGAATGTATTTCATACATTGATGAAGTGTTGAAGGCACTATACCATACTCGTGGAGCCATGGTCTTCCAAGAAGTGCTTTATACGATGTGTTGGAATCAATGATGTGAAATGTTGCCTCTGTATTGAGTTCCCCAAAGTTTAGAGGTAAAATCAAGGACCCCAACGTTCTTTGCCCTTGCTCATTGAATCCTTGTAGAAACACCGTGCTTCTGTTCAAATATTGGATGTCCAGGGCCAATCCTTTGAGCGTTTTGAGGCTCATTAGATTAATGGAGGAACCTGGATCGATCAAAATTCTATTTATTTCAATGTTGTTACTCTCCGCAGTAACATATAGTGGCCGATTATGATCCGCAGCTCCCAGGAGCAGATCACTATCACAGAAAGTGATTGTAGCGGTGCTTTGTGTATGCAAAGCTTCTTTCAAGTTTTGCTCGGCAAAGAAGGCCTCGTACTGTTCAGGACTTTGCAAAGCTTTAATAAGTGTTTCCCTAAGGTTCTTAGACATAAGAAGGGCGTCATAGACACTCAGCAATGCAGGTAATTTACGGAGATGGGATAATATATTATAATCCACATTTGCACTAGCAACCTTGGGTTTCAGAGGCTCTTGTGGAATAGCGGCCTCGTTGAGTTGAATATTCTTCTCTTTATCCTTTATTTTCTTTTGAGGTGGAGGAACCTGCTTTCCACTTCTCAGCTGAATTTGTGTCACCTCTGAAGATGAACTAGCTTCAGCTTGAGAGTTCTTTGAAATTTCCATGTCTTCAACTTCCTCGGACTCTGAGCTGCTCCCGAGTTTTGGGCATTTTTCTTTAAGAACCTTCTTACCCTTGTGATCACTTTCTTCATCAGGGAAATGTAATTCTTCATCTGAATCAGTAAAAGGTGATGGTGTATAATGTACTTCCTTAGAAGGCATTTCCACATCAGTTTTATAGATAGCAAGAAGTGTATTGCGTCCTCTTGCAGCCCTTCCACCTCGTTTATTTATGACTCGACAAGTCTCGATTGGAATACTCTCTTCCTTTTCTGATTCCGATTCGAGAAATAAATCAGCCATGTATTCCTCTAACATGATAGGACGCCTCAAAGGTTGCTGATATTCATCGATGGAATCAATATATTTTTGAATCACAGTATTCTTCTTTGCCAATTTCTTCTTCTTTTCTTTTTGAGATTTTGATCCAGACTTACGCTTTCCTTTTTGGTCTTTGAAGTACTTCGAAGATTTCTTCTTGCTTGAACTGGCCCCCCCTGCCACTGAATTCTTTGAAGAAAAGAGTCTTGGATCAACTTCCAATTCTAGCGCACTTTTCCGACGAATGCCTTCAATGGCCAGTAAGACATTCATCATTTGTTTAGTTTTCTTTGAGATAAAGGTCTCCCAACCACCTTCATCTTCCTCGGGTGTTTTTCCTTTCTGATCCTCTGTGTTCTGACAGGGTATAGAGGAGATAACATTGGTTTTCTCCCTCTTGGGATTGACAAGAACACTATTAGAAAGTGTAAGTTCACCGCTCTGATAATTCCTTTCGACCCAATCTTTGAAGATGAAGCAATCTTCGATTGGGTGACTTATGATCCTATGATACGGACAGTAGTTCGGATCATCAGTCATACCAGCCTGTTCTGGTCGGCGGGATTCTGGCAATTGAAGGCCGATCTTTAGTGCATGCCTAAAAATCTTTCCCGTACATTCTTTTTTGAAAGAATACGGCTTGTTAATTTTCTCCTGCAAAGTAGGAGGCCTTTGCCTTTCTCTAGTTTGTTGTGGCATCTTCAGTGGATTCATTGAATTTTCTTTTTCTTTCTTATCCGAAGAAGATGGGAATGTAGCATTCACCTCACTTCTTTTCGGATCAAATGTCTTGACTTGTTTTCCCTTCCCTGGTGGATTGTTGTTATAGTTGAAGCCGACACTTCTAGGCCTGGGTAACCTTTCGAATTTAGCAACACGATCCAGTAATTCTTGAAAGGTATTGATTGTAGCCATAGCCAGATATGGAGCCATATGATCATCTATATTCCCCATCAATAGCTCAACAGCATGCTTTTCAGTGAGTTGCTGCTCACATTTCATGCTGAGATTTCTCCACCTGGTTATATACTTGGTGACTGATTCCTCTCTTTTCCTTTTCTCAAGAGCAAGGTCAGCAATAGTCACCTTCTTCGTTGCACTAGCGAATCTTTTAATGAACATTGTCTCTAATTCGGCGAATGTTCTTACTGAGTCGTTGGGTAACTCAGCATACCATTCAAAAGCTGTACCTGTTAAACTACTGACAAATTGTCGTAGTAACAGAGCATCATTGCCTCCTGTATTTCCACAGGTAGCTTTGAATTGCGCCAGATGCTGACGAGGATTTGCAGTACCATCAAATAAATTGAATTTTGGCACAACATATCCCTTTGGATACTTCTCTTGATCATATTCAGCCGGATATGGACGACCTTTTTCTACTAAGGCATCGGCAGCTTCAGAAGCAATAGCTGCTTTAACCTTTTGACTGATGAGATTTTCAATTTGGGATTTGCTGACCACTTCATCTTCTTTAGAAGCTATCAGAATCGGCTCCTGTAGCTCTTCTAGTTTTCTGTCAGAAGTATCTGGTACATCAGGAGTAGTTTGAACATTCCCTTGAGAATTTGCTACAGGTGGTTGACTTGTTGTAGCCATCATACCAAGCTGTCCAAACAACTGTTTCATCATATTACTCATCTCGTCAAGACGAGCATTCAAGTGATAGATTTCTTGATCTTTCTTTTGTTGCATAGATTGCATTTCCAATTGCAATCTTTTTACAACTTCTTCAGCTTCTTCCTCCTCAACTTCTTCTGGTTGTGGAGTTCTATTCATGGCTGCTGCTTGTTCTTGGTCATCTCGTAGTTGTTCTTCATTCTGCAGATTGAACGCTGCATTTCTACGAGTATAATGCTGATTAAATCGATCAGGTATATGATCAACCATCCGGACAACTTCAATGTCCATGGGACCAATACACCCCTCTACTTCTTCATCATCATCACAGAAGTCATCATTCTCATCCAACTCATGATCGTCTCCAAGTTGGGACCGCCGCTTCCAATGTATGACTGGAGAGTCGGGGGATTCATTGTAGTCAACATATTCTTCCTTTTCTGGAGTAATCATGTCAACAGAAGTCTCCTTATTAGGGGATAACTTTTGGACCTGAGATTTAAGTCGCCCTTTGTAGATTTCCTTATAATGGACCTCTTTCTGAGCTTCAGGATACTTAGGTCTTTTTGGAACCCAAATTTGTTGTCTTTTCGTAGTCACATACTGATGACCACCAGCATTAGCATGTACTTTTGAATAATTAGATCCATGATGCCATTGTTGGGGCCTTTGTTTATCGTATCTTCTATTATAACCTCTTGCATGTATATTAACAGAAGGCTCTCCCAACTCTTTTCTTCCGTAATATGGGTATCGGCCCATATTAGGACAGAAATTTCTTGGGTCTCGGTAGTAGGGAGGACGTTTAAACTCCTCTCTATAAGATTTTGATGAAAATTTGTTATACTGAGGATGAGCAGCATTCGAGGAAATAGCTTTGGTGACGGATTTCCTCAGTCTTCGCTGCAGATTTTTATCTTTAACAGCCTTTAGTATTTTATATATCTTGGAAGAGGCAGATTCTTCCTTCTTTGGCAGTTGTGGCTGCTGACGCGAAGTCTCCCAGAAAGACTTCTTCAATTGACCCTTGTCATTATTTCTCTTGACCCACTTTAATGGTTCAAAACCATTATTTGTGGGTACATTCGCCTCCAACTGCGGCGATGATTCTTGAGGTGTATTGGACATCAAGCCATTAGCTCGCAAGCGAGCATTGGCCTTCCTTCTGGCTTTCCTGGAAAGCTTAGCACTTGCATCAGGAACTTCAGAATTATATTCTTCAATTATTTCATCCTGGATTATGTTCTGACTTGCTGTATTCACGCCTACAGATTGCAGCTTGAGATCAGGAATGTTATTTTGAGCGGCTGGAGCAGTAGCAGGTGTTACAGAGAGCCTTGAAAATACAGAGGCCCTTTTAGGAGCCTTCTCAATAACAACTTCAGTAATAGGCTTCTTAGTAGCACCTCCAACAGTAGGTACATTGACAGTGTTCTCAGGAAAGAACTGTTGGAACTGCATGACTTCGGAAATGGTTCCAAACTGAATGGTTGCTCCAGCATATCCTGTGTTCAGAACAGCTTGAGGGAACTGTACTCTAGCTCCCTCACCCAGGTTCACAGTCATGAAAGACTTCACAGGCGTCATATTATCAACCTGCCAACAGAACTTGCAGGGATTAGAGTCAACCTGAATTCTGCTGGAAAAGAAAACACGAATTTATGATAAAATAACATCCATATTCGTTTTAGATATTTAGTATTTTAAGACTAAATATTTTCTTTTCATCCAAAGATGGAGAGAGAAGTAGTCCCCAGTGGAGTCGCCAGAAATCTGTTGGCTCACGAAAAATGGCATGAATGCGTGAATCCCTCTTCGCAGCTGTAGGATTCCATTTCCCTTAAGTCAGATTAGAATTAACCAGATTTCCCCTGAGGATAGTCAGGGTTTAATTAGATCTGGGGTCCTTACTTCCCATGAGCGCAAGCACTCATAGTTAATTACCTCTCTTAACACGTAAGAGAGAACTCTCGATTAAGGATGAATAAATTTTAGGTATTTTTAGTCTCAATTATGAGGCAAACGGAGGTAAACCCGATCAAGATCCCATGGTTCCGTCGTCCCGGGTATACCGTAGGTCTCAGTCTACCAACACTACAATCATTGACTGTAATGTCCAGGGAATCAGATTAGCAGCCATGGGTTGCCTCCTCTCAGGGATCCCGAGTAGATTGAGGTGGTTAGGTTTTGGTTTTAATTTTAGTTGGATTTTGGGGCTTACATCCATTAGAATGCCCAGAAGTTGATTTAATTTAGGAATTTGTAACTTCGTTTAGAAGTTACACAGAAATTTGAATTTGGGTCGGGGCTTACAACTTTCATAGAAAGTAGCCCGTAGATTTAATTTGGAGTGGGGCTTACTACTCTATTTATGAGTTGCCCAAAGGTGGGGCTTACAACCTAACTCTACAGCAAGGCTGCCCAGGGGTTTAGTTATTTGGGTAGGTCTTATGATTTCTCTTAGGAAATTGCCTGGAAAAATGGGTCTTATAACTTAATCATTTTTTTAGACTAAGATGCCCAATGTTTTGAATTGGATTATTTGGAGTTTTAAGATCAATTACAATTTATTTAGTAATTTTCCTAAAAAGTGGGTCTTACGACTTCACTTAGAAGTTGCCCGGTAGCGGGTCTTACAACCTAATCCTATAGACTAGGATGCCCAAATGATTTATATATTTTGTAGAAAATATTGGGAATTCCACATGCTTTCAACATAGGATCAGTATTGTAATTACTATATTTTAAAGCATTATTTAAAGATGACATTCTCTCTTAAAGCAAGAGATGTCTGTATTGCTAGATTTGGGTAGGGACTTATGGCTTTCATTAGAAAGTAGCCCGAAGATTTTTGGTTGGGTGGTCTTATGGCTTCCTAAGAAGTTGCCTAATGATGGGTCTTATGACCTAGCCCTGTAGGCTAAGTGGCCTGAGTTGTGGGTCTTACGGCCAAGCTCTATAGACTTGGATGCCCGAGTGAGGGGTCTAGGGTTGTGTTATTGCCTAAACATTTCCCTCAGAGATCGGACTTACGACTTCTATTAGGAGTTGCCGGATGTTTTAATTTGGGTTTTGGGTTTTAGGTTGATTTTACCTAAAGAACTTTCCCCTGGGGTCGGGCTTACGTCTTTCCTATGAAAGCTGCCGGGTAGTGGGTCTTACAACCAAGTTCTTATAAACAAGGCTGCCCAGGGGTTTGGAGTTTTGGGATTTAGGGTTCTTCACTTAAAAATTCCCTAACACGCGGGTCTTACTGCTTCCCTTAGAAGTAGCCCAGGATTTTTTAGTTGTTTGCTGGTTTAACACTAGACTGTAGTTTTGAAACTTGACAGCGGTTGCTTTTACAATGCTTGGAGATTTGTTCTTGTACTTGTTTGAGTTGGTTTGAGTTTGTGATTTTGACACCTTGAGGTTTTGACACTTGCGTCAGTGTTTTAGTTATTTTTGTGCTCGTAGTCTTTTCCCTACTACACTGTGGCTCTACCAGCTTTCCAGTAATTAGCTTTTCTTGCTTCCCAGTACTTTTGTTTTACTAATAATAGTTAGATTTATTATTTCTTTTTTAGTATTTAACTCAATTTATAATTGTGCTGACTCTTATCTGCTTGTTTGCAGGTACGCATTACTTGCAGCAGTCCAGAGAGTTCACAGATGCAGGGGCTCGTACAGGAGAGATTCCTGGAGTGCTTGCATAGTATCTTTGCTCAGAAGAATTTCAATTTGTTGTGGGGAGTTTTGCACAAGATTTGGAGAGCAGAGTACTTTGTTCTGTTGGAGAGTTTTGAGTGTTGTGTTATTTGTGTTGAGAGTTGAAAGCTTTGTTGTATATGTCAATTAGTGGAACTTCTCTTTCCCCCTTTTTTCTTTATTGCATTTTTAATTATATATAAAAAAAAAAGTTCAAGTTAATCAATTAAAAATGCTCTCGGCTTTTAAATTGTTTTCTCGGGTTTTAAATTGGTTTTGCATTTTGTTAAATTAATCAATCAATTAATTTCATTTAATTTAAATTAATTAATTTAATCGATTGATCATTTTAATCAATCAATTTATTAATTAAATCTGAATTGAATTGCTCTCCAATTATTTCAAAAAAAAAGAAAATTCAGTAATTTTCAGAAAATTTCGGCAGCCTCCCGGCGTCCCCTCCCCGGCGCCGGGAGGTAAGGGAGGGCACTTGCCCTAATGTCTTCCTACCCGGACCTAAGGTCAACGGCGTAGGGTCTTCGAATTAAAAAATATCCCGTCCGGATCTAAGATACGACGGCCCGGGGTCTTCAAATTCAAAACCATCCGCCCAGATCTAAGATCGATGGCGCGGGTCTTCGAATTTTAAACCATCTCGGCCGGACTTAAAGTCGACGACGCGAGGTCTTCAATCACCTATTTGAAAGATTTTTTTTTATTATTTTATATATAACATTATATTATATATATATTTTTATTATATAATATATTATAATATGATATATATCATTATATTATCATATTATAATATATAATATATAATGCAACAAATTGGTTTAGAGAGGGAGTCTGATCGGGCATGAGTCGGGTTCGACTAGAGTGGTCGTTGAAGGATCCAAATTGAACAGTAAAACGAGCCGCAGAAACGACTCGTGTAGTCTCTGTACCTTCTCCACTAAGGAACCGAAGGAGTGACCCGTGCAATCTCTATTTCTCCTACGAAGTAGATGTCGGACAGCAGCAAGGAGCAGAGGAAGCGACTCGAGCACTCTCTCCCTTCCTCCCGCGAAGCAACAAAGCCGAACAGCAACGAGGAGTCGAAGGAGCGACTCGTGCGGTCTCTTCCACCCGCAAAGGAGCGAAGTCGGACGGCACCAAGGGAGCCGGAGAAGCGACGCGTGCAATCTCTACTTCTCCCGCGAAGCAAAGTCGGACAACAGCGAAGGAACCGAGGGAGTGACGTCGGGCGGCAACAAGGAACCGAAGAAGCGTCTCGTGCGATCTCTTCGCCTCCTGCGAAGCAAAGCCGAACAGCAACGACGAAGAGGGAAGATGAAGAGCGAACCCTAGACCTGTCTCTTCGAAGCAACGAAGTCGAACAGCGATGTTGGAGTCGAAGGAGCGTGGCCAGCGAATCGTAAGTTTCTTTTTTTTTTCGGTTTCCTCTCTTTTTATCGACTGAATGGAGGTTACGGGAGCGAAACCTCGCGTCTTTTGGCAATCAACTGCTCGCGGTGGGGCCGGCTCGGAGGCAGATTTGGTGCGCTTGCATCTATTCGAACTCCTTTTAATTAATTTTTATTTATTTTTTAGTTAGTCAACAATGTTGGCCATTTTTTTTGTGCTTGGTTCGAACATGAAAGATAGGGTTGCTTGCCAAGGTTATTGCTGATTTGTTGTCACAATAGAGGTATGAGATAAAATGGGAATGCCAAGCTCAAGGAGTAGTTGCCTAATCCAAATAATGTGTGTAGCTGTGGTTGCTAGTGCTCTATATTCTGCTTTAGTGGAAGAGCGAGCAACTATAGATTGTTTCTTTGCACACCAGATGAGAGTGTGGCCGCCGAGGAAGGCATGGTAGTGAGAAGTGGACTTGCTATCCATGGAGTCACCTATCCAATCGGAGTTGTATGCTTGAAGATTGAGTGGGGTGTGGTATATAGGTAAGCCATGACTGAGTGTGCCTTGAGGTAGCAGAGGATGCCTTTGAGGAGATGAAAGTGTTGATTGAAAGGTTGATATATGTATTCGCATGCACAATTGACTGCATCAGCGAAATCGGTATTAATGATTGTAAGATATTGAAGGGAGCCTACAAGGTGTTGGTATAGCTCGGGATGAGACTATGGTATTGGGAATCAGCTGTGAGTGGCTGTTTCAATAGGAGTGGAGTTTGTGTGGGTTTGCAGCTAAGCACGCATGCATGGTGAAGGATTTGAAGGGCATGCTGGGATTGGTTTAAGCAGATTCAATGAGAGGAGGGTTGGGCTTGAATACCGAGACCCAAGATACATCTAAGAGTTTTAACATAAAAATTTTGTTGGATTTGGTGTGTGATGGTTGTAATAGTTTCTTGGTAATTGCCAGTAAAGTGAATATTGTCCACTTAAACTAAGAGGTATAAGGTTAACTGACACGGATACAAGAAAGAAGCACTAAAGACAACTGAAACCTGAACTTAAACTTCTATTTACAAAATATTTAGTTAAATATTTAATGATGAAACTATTACCCAAAACAGAGAAAGAAAACTAATAAATAGAGACAAATTTAGATTAAAGATGAAACGAAACTAGAGCTACGTAACTGGATTCAGGGAAATCTAATTGTATGCTGCTAAGACTCGGAACCTGAACTCAGCCTAGGCTTCCCTGTTTCGGCTGAAAGTTCTTTGGCTGGCTGGGAATACCATCCGGTCACCTTTTGTAGATGGTTTCCTGGGGCACGACAGCTGCTGTAAGGTTTTGTTTTTTGAATTGATGGCTGTTTACCTCTAATTTTACTTCTTGAAAATATATGGTAGGTCACTTATTCAAAAAAAAACATAAAAAAATAAGAAGCTAAAAGGCAACAACAGAGAACCTGATAGGGACTCTTGAGTCAAGATAGACTTGAACACTTCTTAGAATTTAGGTTTCTTGAATTGTTGAAAATAGTTGCATCTTGCATACATTTTCTTGCATCACCCGTAGAGTACTTTTAAACCAGAAACTTCTATGTTTTGCTGTTTGAAGGCCTTCCAAGAACTGCTAGATATTTCTCGCAGTTCTATTATTTGAAAAGGACAAAAAGCCTACCTCTAGTTACTATGAGGAAGAGGTATCTGGCCGATTACGGAAAAAGATCAATTTCCAATTGCTGGAAGGTTGATGAATACGCCAGCAAGGCAAAAGAGAAGGCCTTCACTATGGCTTCTTGTTCTCACCAGCCTTCACTTCAGGGTAGATTTCCCCTCACCTTGGAGGCCATAGTGGGGTAGATTTTAAACAAATCTCCTAATTATCAATCAAATTTTAAAATTCTCTACCATTATACTCATATTACATGTAGGAATATGATTATGAACATCATAATAGTTGCATCATTATTGTCTAAAATCTTAATTTACCCACTTTAAATTGTATCATGTTAGTATTTTATTGTTTGATAGTTATTATGTTGTACTTCTTATTGATGTGATGATACAACCTTAAGCTTTAATACTAAATATGCTGCTATGGTCGAGTAGTTTCAAATAAAATCTTAAGTTACCTGATTTTATCATGTTTTTATTTTATTGATTAGCATATTTATTATGTTCTACTTCTTGTTGACATGATGATATCACTTTAAGATTTGATACTAAATATGATGCTGGAGTTCAAGGATTTTCTAATAAAAAATTTAGGATGAGATTCACAAAACCATGCACAAAAGTTTAAATTCATAATTGACAAACCTGTAATTTAGACAAAAATTGTTTCTTTTGATGAAGATCATAAAACACGGAAACTTTTCCCCAAGTGATGATTTAATGATGGTCCAAATAGAAATTTAGCAAAGAAATTCAAGATCTTGGAAAACTACATGATGTTTGGAAACCACACTGCAATTAGAAATTTAGATTATATGAGCTCTGACTTAATCTAATCAAATTGACAAACTAATTACTGAATGATAAAATAGAAAGATATCAATGAAATAAATCACTGAAGTATTAATTCAAGCCTTACATCTATACAAGTTGATGACTTCTCCCATAATTTAATAGTCACTACTTGCATCACACAAAAAAGATTTGCATCCATCTAGCTCTTTTTCACAAAAAGGAAACATAGTACATAAAAAATATATATTATTGCAAATTGAATTTTCATGTCTCAAGCCTTCCATTTATAATCATAGAATATATTCTCCAAATGACAAAAAAATTGAATTAATTTCGCAACCATGATCCCAAACAAATGTTATCTAGAACTCATAGGACTTTGCAGCCAACCACACAAAAAGTTACAACAGTACATGCAACAGATGATTCGAATTGAGTAGGCACAAAAGTATTGTTAGACGAGTCACATTAACCAGAAAAATGCTTCTGCTACTAGAACCCAATAAGTCTATCACTGTTAGTAAGGAAAAAAAAATCGAGGCCCATTTAATAAACAAACAACAGCTTGGCATAACTACCAACTAAAGACCAAATAGCTAAATAGAGAACCAACGTTGGACCACTGGCTGAACCCAACCAAATTAGCTCGTAAATAGGATCCAAATCTTGGGGAGCCAGGTCAGAAGAATAGAAAACACAACCCTTTCAGGAATCATCATATGCATGATTAAACTAAAATTAAAATTCAATTTTCGGACAATCATATAAACAAGTATTATTTTATCAACTAAGATATAATTTAAGACTCGGAATGCCAATTTGCATTTGATCTCGGTATGTTAGATGTTAATCTATTTAATTAATTTTAAAATTTATTAACTCGTTGAGGGAAATGCTCAGGAGATGAAGGAATTTCTTGGCTTACTAAACTTTTTAATATTATTTTGAAGACTAAAAAGATGCTAGATGAGTGGAGAATGAGTGTGTTGATTCCTATTCTTAAGAATAAAGGTGATGCACAAGATTGTGCGAATTATAGAGGAATTAAGTTAATGTGTCATACTTTAAAACTATGGGAGAGAGCTATGGAGCATAGGTTGTGGCGTGACACTAATGTTTCTCAAAATCAATTTGGATTCATGCCAGGTAGGTCTACTATGGAAGCTATACATTTATAGAGAGGTTTGATGGAGAAGTATAGAGAGAATAAGGAGGATCTACATATGATTTTTATTGATTTAGAGAAAGCATATGATAAAATTCCAAGAAAAGTGCTATGGAGAGTTCTACATAAGAAAAGGGTTAATAATGCTTATATTCAAGTCATTAAGGATATGTATGCAGGAGCTGTTAGTTGTGTTCAAACACAAGGTGGTTTGACCAAGTATTTTCCTATTTCAGTTGGATTACATCAAGGATCAGCCTTAAGCCCATATCATTTTGCTTTAATCATGGATGTTCTCATTAGACATTTGCAAGAGGTAGTACCTTGGTGTATGCTTTTTGCTGATGATATTCTTATTGTTGATAAGACTAGAGAGGGAGTTGAAGTTAAACTTGAATTATGGAGGTCAACCTTAGAGTCTAAAGGCTTTTGTTTGAGTAGATCTAAAACTGAATATATGGATTGTAATTTTAGTAATAATAGATCTAGTGGGGGATTGTGACTTTGGGCGATCAAGTCATTAATAAGAGCACATGTTTTAGATATCTTGGGTCTATTGTTCAAAGTGATGGTGAAATAGATGGGGATATTATTAGTAGAATTCAAGTTGGATGGTTGAAGTGGAGGAATGCATCGGGCTTGTTATGTGATAGAAAAGTCCCTCTCAAACTTAAGGGAAATTTCTATAAGATGGTAGTGAGACTTGCAATGCTTTATGGTGCAGAATGTTGGCCATTAAAAGAGAAGCATAAGATTAAGTTAAGTGTTGCTAAGATGAGGATGCTCAGGTGGATGAGTGGCTTTACTCTTAAAGACAGGATACGAAATAAGCATATATGTGAAAATGTTGGAGTAGCTCCAGTGTAAGATAAGATTAGAGAGAGTCGCCTTAGATGGTTTGGACACATAAAACGATGGCCTTACGATGATCCGGTTAGGAAAGTAGATGTATTAGATTTGACTTCTATTAATAAAGGTAGAGGTAGACCTAAAAAGACTTGGTTAGAAAATATTAGAAATGACCTTTCTTTATTCGATTTAGATGAGAATTTGACCCTTAGCATGACACAATGGAGAAAAAGAATTCATGTAGTTGACCCCACATAGTGGGATAAAGGCTTTTTGTTGTTGTTGTTGTTGTTGAGGGAAATGCTAGATTGATGCTCCTTCAGAGGGCCAATTGTATGAAAGGTTTTTTTTTTGCACAATAGGAATCTTTAGTTGAAAGAAGTGCCAATTGATAAGTCTTGCTCTGCATCTAACATATGTTGTTTTTCTCTTTTTTTTTTTAATCTTTCAATTGGGTCTAGTCATTAAGATACAAGAGTGATGTACTGTGTGATTTTTATATGCTTATCATTGGAATCAATTTGGGTTATAAAGCAACTGAATTGGACCATTTATCATATCCTTCTAACCCAATTTCTATTTAGATCTTAATTGCTATTTTTTATTTAATTTATTATATTAGGCTCAAATATCTTCTTTTGGATAGTTTCAAGTTTGAATTAAAATTTTTAGGATAGAATTTGACTTCATTGTAGATAAGATTAGATTTTAAATTTAAAATTTAGGCTTTTCCCTTGTGACCCTATTTCTATAAATAGGGATCCACAATGAACATTTGGATTATTAATTGTTATTGACTGAATGAAATTATGTATAGCCAATTGAGTGCTCCTTAAATTTGTTTGGAGTTTCGTCTTCTCTCTACATTAAATTTTGGTATTAGTGCCTTGAATTCAAGTATTGCTTACAAACCTTTGTTTTAGCCAAAATATTGAGCTCAATTTTCTCCCATGTGCATGCTACTTTCGATTTCACTTGATCATTGCTTTTTTGTCGTACTTCATCACTGTTAGCGAGCCTTAGTCCCACTTGTTTTGTATGCTTGTCATTCGCTTGCTTTGTATCCAACGTAGCTTCACTACTTTGCGAATGTACGTATTTTGTGTCGGCGCATGTTATTTCAAACATAGCAGAAAATATTAATTAATTAAAAGTTTTCTTATTACCTATTAAAGCTGATTAGATATTAGCCTTCAAATCGTTTTAAACATTCTTATTACCTAATTGGAAAGAACTATTTGACAAGCATGCTTAAGCCTTGCTACTTATTGCTCATATTAATTAATCTTTAATAACATTAAATTCTTATAGTTAAACCCAACTTTCATCTCAAAGCCTTTAAGAGTTGTAGAGTTGGGATTTCTTAGCTGAACACATAAGAATATTGTACCTATTAAATATTTATGTTTGATTATTAATCATGAAAATTATATTTCGAACATGCAGCTTTCATGAAAAGTGTTTTACCTTATTTATAATTTTTTTTCAATATGCAAAAGCAAACAGTGAAATAAGATGTCAACTGGTCTTTAATGTGATGACGTCACCTAATACAAAATAGAGCATTTGTTGAGACTGCTCATGCTAATGGGAGCATTGAGTCTGTATCAAAAGCTAGCAAAGTGGAGAGTCAAGTGTCTGTTGAGACCACACATGCAAATAGGAGGGCTGTCAAAGGCAATAACTAGATACAAAGACATCACCTAGAGTCATCATCGTCGTCTTTGTTTGTTGTCATAATGGTTGCCTAAAGTTAAAGCTATTAACGTCTTGAAGCCATTCCCATCGTGTTTTAAACCCCTCTACATGCCTTACATCTCAAAGCCTCACGATGCCCTAACAAAGTCTAAGAAAAAGAAAATAAAACTAATAAAATTTTTTAAATAATATTTATATTAATTTTAAGTGACAAATTAGAAAAAAAACCAAATAGAGCAGGTTAAGGGGCAATGGGTTGTGTGCAATTGCTCATCTATAGTACAAATAGTGTACACTGTTTTAATATATTGCGCCTTGCTATAAAAATACCATAGTGGTGCACCTTGCCACTCTATGGGCAGTAATGCATGTCATTGACATGTATGTTCTCACTTATGTCTCTTGTTTGCATCTACACACTGAAGCCACAACTCTTGCACGTACAAATAAATCTTACATGCATGTGAACTGCCTCTTTACGATTGTGTTGGTGTTGCTTCCTGCAAGCCTCCGCACCACGTATTGCCCTCACCTTTGGCCATCCTTCACAACTACATATACAACATACACAATGTTGCATATTCCAAGACATTGTTGCAACCCTTGCAAACACAACATACTTTTAGATTGATCTTGATTATCTTTGTTCTAGACACCACTCTCAATTAATCTCTTTGGTTTTCATGCCGATCTATAGCAAATTCTACGATTATAATCGGACTATTGGTTGGTTCTATTTTTTCTTCTGCATTTAATATTTTTAGCGACCATTCGCCATTACTGCCTTCTAGCATGTGATAAAACGTATTTGGCTTCCAAGTTATTTTAGTCCATCAATGTCTGTCTGCAAATAATCAAAAGGCAAATCATCATGATCTTGGTAGAAATGTTTTTGTAAATCTCTTTCATGGCTTATTAAGTGTATAATGATTACTCTAATGAATACTTAAAGTGTTGTCTTCATCAATGACATAGTTTTGATAATTACTCATATTTCATACGTATGCAATCATTTCATTAGAGTTCCCACAATCGATCTTGATATTCATCTAAGCTCATGAACATTATTCTTCTTATAAAATTAAGGGAACTATTACTTTCAAATTTGGTAAGTTAATATTATGTTTCATCACATTCCATTGATCAAGATCAATCTAATGATTTGTCAACTCATCAGTATTTTCAACAAAGCCTGGAAGTCTTCTTTTTTTTTTTTTTTCAAGTCATTCTATCTATAAGATGGTTACAATCTTGGAAACACTCAATGGATTTAAGGAAGAATTTCATGAACGAATATATTCTATAAAGTTTGTATGCAGTACAAGACGAAGTCTAGATAACATATGAGTATGTTGAGATTGATGATAAGAATGATCGGTCAATAGTTGAATTTGTTCTACCACCTAAACAAGATACTTTGCTTGTGGTGACCTTTATGATGATGTTTCTTATAAAGATCTTTATGATGATGCTTATCTTTTGGCTGATGATTTGACAATTATGTGTTATCAATACCTAAATTTACTACTATGTCCGGGGTTGATTTCAAGCTATGATTGGAGGTTAAAACCGTCTTGTGCCAAGAGCCTATGCCTTACTATAGTATTAATAACAAAATGTTTGGATTTTCGATAAAGTTAATGGTTCAAATATTCTTTTTTCAATTATAAGAATTTTATCTAATTTATTATCAATTTACAATCTAATTGTATTTTAATATTATTGATTACTTGTATCATTTTATTGTTTCAAGCATTAGGTTTATCATTTCTCTACTTTTGATGTTTAATATATATTGGATCAGAAGGTATAGGCGTGATGGTTGCTCATGCATATCTTTGAATTTTTACTATACAAATGTACTTCTTTAGGCTGATACTCGTGCCTCTATCTATACTTATTTTGTATATATAGTTTAATTAGTTAGAATTTAGAAATACACTAAAAAGTAAAAATTTTGAACTATGGATTAAATGTTTAGGTGAGAAAAGCCTTAGAATTAGTCCAACAAAGATGGAGTATATGATAAGTCATTTTAGTGTGTATAATATTAATAATTACCATTCAATATTATTAGAAGATTAGATGATATCTAGATGTGATTAGTCTAAGTATCTTCGATCTATTTTATAGAAAAATGAAGATATTTATGATGATATAACTTCTAGAGTTGAGTCTAGCTGACTAAAATTGAGAAGTACCTTGAGAGTTTTATTTGATAAGAGGATATAAAAAAAACTTACAAAGTAAATGTTGTATAACCACAATTGGCCCAATGATGTTGTATGAATCCTAATGTCAAGCGATAAAAAAAGCATTGATATCTAAGTTGAGTTTTTAGAAATGAAGATGTTAAGATGGATATGTGGCAAAATTAAGAAGAATAAATTAATGAATGATTATATTAAAGAAAAAATTGAAGTGATATTTATTGAAAATAAGATGATTGAAAATAGAATTATGTTGTTTGGACATCTACAATTAAAGGCATAAAATGCATTTGTAAGACAAGTTGATAAAATTAGTGTTAGATGATTATAAAGAAAATGAGATAACCTAATGTAGCATAAATAGAATAATTTGCAAATAATATGTTTAATACTTATGACAAACACTTAACAAGAATAAATGGAAAATATGAATTCCTAACTCCAACCCCAAATAGTTGGGTAAGGCTAATAATGATTTTGATGAATGTACTAACTCTATATGGTCCACTCTATTGATATTATGGAATTAATGTCTTAATACACTAATCATAGTTGCATACTAAATATCAGATGGGTAATTGTTAGGAAACACTTGGAATTCCCAAGTAAAACCTAACTATCTTGATGAAAACAGCGAGAACGATCCACAAATCCAAAGAAAAAAATAAAAAAATAATAATTTTATTGCGATAATCAAATTAAATAAAGAAAAATAACAAGATACAATTGATCCTCTATTCGAGAGGAGGATCTATCTCTCCCAAATCTCTAGACGCCGCTATAGCTCAAAAAAAACCTAAGAGATCTCAAATTTTAGCCTCAAGATGCCCTAACCCTAGGAAAACAAACTATTTAATGCATACAATCAAATAGGAAATCTCTAAACAGTCCCTACATTCAAATTTCTCTCCTATTTCCCTAAAAAATCCTTCCTAAACAGCTCCGTTGGACTCGGCGGCTTGAACGACGCGTATAGGAGAGGCGGAACTCTTCCGCCTATTCCGCCTGATCTGGTCCCGTGTGGACCGGCTGGATCGGTCCAATGGACCAGTCTAACAATACTCCCCTCCCAAAGATCCACCTTATCCGCAAGGTGGAAAGACGACACTATCCTTCATTCCCTCTTCATCACAAACGGTAAGAACTTGAAGAGTTCGATCCCTACACCTGTGCCCCGGAGTATACCTCTCTTGACATCTGAAATAGAGCCCATTCGCCCTCTTCTCCTTTAATTCCATTTTTGTGAGCTTCTTGAAGTTGTCCCTATGTCTTCCTCGTGCAGTCTTTTCCTTCGAAGTTGCCCGAAGAGTATCCGGTGTTGGCTCCTTTGGTGCCAAAAAGGTGATGATCATCATGTACATGCCTCCTGAGCTGTTGCCTTTCGTCCCTTTCTCCAGGTGCCTCTGATCCTCCACCAACTGAGCTAGCTTCATAGCCTCTCCCAAGTCACGAGGTCTCATCACTCTAATTGTTGCTCGGATATCTGGTTTCAGTCCCTTCATGAAATTTCCCTCTAGCACGGTCTCAGAAAGACGGTCCAATCGGCTAGCTAAGTACTCGAACCTCTCCTGGTACTCTATCACTGAATCATCTTATGTCAAGGCAAAGAACTGCTCGTAGAAGTCTCCTCCCCTGTCGGTTCGGAATCGTTCTATTAGGCAATCCTTGAACTCCCTCCAACTCTATATGGGTTGTCGCATGTCCCTTCACTGGTACCAAGCCAATGTCTTCCCTTCCAAATATAGGCCAGCTGCCGTCAGTCTTTCCTCTTTCGTCAACCTATTGACAGTAAAGTACCTTTCCACCTTGTAGATCCACCCATGTGCATCCTCTCCCTCAAAAATAGGCATCTTCAGTTTCCTCAATCTTAGATCTCCTCCGTCAACTTTGCTTCCTCCAAAATTTCCCATTCCCTAAGGGGGTGGTTTCCCCCAATTGTGCCAATCAGCCCTCCTCCGCTCGCACCCAAAGCTTTCATCACAAGCCCACCTTCTTCCTTCAAATTCCGCACCCATTCAATCATATTCAACACCTCTCCTCTCAAATTCGACACATCTTCGGTCATAATCAAATTCTCGCTTTTCAAATTCAGCCCTCCTTTGGTTATAATTACCCATTTCCCTTTCAAATTCAGCACCCTTCCACTTATGCTCAACCCCCTCACGCCTCCCCACATACCCTCTACCCGACTCCTCCCTTGGAATGGGCTCTAGGGGAGGCATTTTTTCTTTTTCCTCCAAAATCTCCACCTCTTGACCTTTCCTTCATCTGATCGGCTTAGGATTTTCCCCACTTCCTTGGCTGTTGGCGCCTTCCCTCACCTCTGACAGCGATATTTTGGTTTGGCCCTCGAGCATTTTCTTCAATATCTCCTCCAGGATGGAAAATTTCGAATCAAATTTATCATGGATGGCTGAAATATCTTTTTTTAAATCTGAAACTTGAGTTTAGAGATCTGAAATTTCAGATTTCATTTGTTCGATCTCCCCTTCCAATACTTCTACTTTTCTTCCCGCTATAAGTCATCGGATCTTTTTTAGGCTTGAAAATTCAGATTTCCACCACAAAAACAGCAAAAATAGCGGTTCGAAGGAGACAAACTGCTGCAGGAATTAGCCCAAACAGCCCCAAAACAGCCCCGGACACCTCTTAGGCTCAAAAATTTAGATTTCACCATAAAAACAGTGGTTCGAAGGAGACAAACCGCTGTAGGAATCAGCCCAAACCGCCCCAAAACAGCCTTGGACACCTCTTAGGCACGAAAATTTAGATTTCCACCACAAAAACAGCAAAAACAGCGGTTCGAAGGAGACAAACCGCTGCAGGAATCATCCCAAACAGCCCCAAACTAGCCTCGGACACCTCTTAGGCTTGAAAATTCAGATTTCCACCACAAAAACAGCAAAAACAGCGGGTTCGAAGGAGAAAAACTGTTGCAGGAATCAGCCCAAACAGCCCCCCAAACAACCCCGGACACCGCTCTAATACCAATTTAAAAGGAAACACTTGAAGATCTCAAGAATTTTCTATCAATCTTTGGAAAATAGCAAAAATTCTCTGCAAGAATCCACACAAAATTAGGAAAACAGTAGATAATTTGTATTATTTGATGAAATAGAAACGGAAAATACCAAGATACAATTGATTCTCTATTCGAGAGGAGGATCTATCTCTCTCAAATCTCTAGACACCGCTAGAGCCCAAAAACCTAAGGGATTTCAAATTACAGCCAAATTCAAGATGCCCTAACCCTAAGAAAACAAACTATTTAATGCATAAAATCAAAAAGGAAATCTCTAAACAGTCCCTACATTCAAATTTCCCTCCTAACTCCCTCAAAAATCCTTCCTAAACAACTCCCTTGGACCTGGCGATCGTATCGATGCGTACAGAAGGCGGAACCTCTCCGCCTGTTTCGCACGGGCCGGTCTCGTAGGACCGGCTGGACCGGTCTAACAAAAATCTTAACTTGTTTAGAGTATTTCCAATCTTCTTACAAATGTAGATGACTCCAAATAAAAAATTGCTTAATCTAAATACTGAAATAGTGCAAAAATTATACAATCAAACTGCGCTTAAATGCATATACCATTTGGACCTTATAAGAATTGGATTAAAATAAAATAAAAAATGTGTTTAAAATATCATACCAATTATTATTCATTCGTAATCAAATCATGAATTAATAGTTATTTTGTTTCCTTTGTTTTATCCAATCCAACACAGCTTTAGAAGGAAAAAAAATTGCATATTTATGTTGTTGTAAATATATTATTTTTACCTTTTTAGCTTATAATAAAAGAACAGACAAAGTTCAAAATCCAACAACGGATTAAGGCAAAAAATAATAAAGAAAAAAAATCCCAAAAATGGTTGGAACGCCCTATTGATCCTATTCACTTTGGCAAAAATTCCCATAATCCCAGGCTTATATAGTTATACACTTGTATGGCAAATTCAAAAGCAAAAAGCTCCCATGTCTTTTTTTGTTCAGATCTGAGATGGAGATTGGAGAGTCAGGCCGAGAGAGAGAGACGTGTCATGAAACTACCAATCAAGGACGAGGAAGACAAAGGAGCTGCCAGCGAGCCGCATGCGTGAAAAAGGAAATAGACTGCGCAGGCTTGAGGAAGACAAGGAAATCTAAAGTAATTATTTTGTATTACCATAAATAGTCTTAATTAGGCGGAAATTAAGGAGCCAGTGGGGGCCCGTGCCCCCATGGCCCCCAGCTCAAATCGGCCCCTGCTCAAAAGTGCTATCCGGCAAATAACCCTTCCGAAGCAAAACCAGTCCTACCCACCAATCCCCTTCAACAACCACCTCACACAGTATTATAAGCAATCAACTTCATCTTTTCCATAAAGATCTTGTTACCGCCAAACCAACCACCATCAATTGTCCAACCCTTTGTGCACTGTTTTTCCACCAGTTTCAATCCAACCATGGATTACCAAAGATAAGAATCACTTAAAACTAATAACGCTTTTTGTTGCTTAGGAAAAGTGAAATAATGGAAGAAAGAAAATTGAGGAGAAAAACTTAAAAAAACTCTTGGCTCTTGTACAAAACAAAACCCGAATGAAGGAGGTGATTTAAATATCTTCACGCAAACCCTAGGCTAGCACTACTGCCAGCTATACAGAGCAATTTGGCCGCCTCATTAATTCAAAACATTTAGAAGTAATGACTAATTGAGAACATTAGTTGCTGGATTAGCATTCATATTTACTGCATCATTCAAGCGCGCTTTCAAAGTTGGCAGAAAATTGCATTTACTGTTAGGATCCTTGGTTGCATCATTGTGTATGTGATCGCTTATCAACTGATATATGAACTCTGAGGTGGTGTAAATGAGTCAAATTTGAGTGAGTTTTAAGTTTGCCCGTTAAGCAAATGAGTCAAAATTTTCTATTTGCGTTATGCTCATTTATGTATTGAGCTGAATAAGTTGTTTAAGAACATGGTGTTTACCTGAGAGTTTCATATATATATATATATATATATATATAATTAAATTATTATTGAGTATGCAACTCAATTTGATCTGTTTGTTGGAAGTTTTGACTACGAATCTTACGTATGTAATATGTGTGTGAGTGTGCCTTAATATTTGGAGCTGAACAATGTCAAGCAAGGCTTTAATCTTGTTTGGCTCATTAAATATACATGCTCATAAAAATTACTCAAAATCTTGCTAGTTATGAAGCTAAACTCATTGGAATACAAAAAATGGCTTTTCTTTTACTAGCTTAGCCTCTGGTCAGAGGTCCTAATAGGATATTCGAATGAAATAGGATAATCTCAGAAGGATGTAGGTGCTATTATCTGAAATTTTCACTTGACATTCTGTATTTTTGCAATCTGCTCATGTTACTGTCTTTCAGTTCATATTTCAAATCTCTGAAATGATTTTTCTTCTTCTGTATTTGCATTGCAGAAAGATATCAAGAAGCTCCTTGCAGCATGAGAAGAAGTAAGTCTCGAGAGCTCAATTGTGTGTAAATAGCAGCAGATTTTCCTTTGTTTGTCATCCCTGTTTGCCTTCCCGACATTCTGCTACACTGCTTTTATTTAACATGAAAAATTTTGCGCTTCCTATCATATAAATTTTGTAACTTCATAATTAGCCATTTTATTCTTATGGTTTGTTAGATAAAATTTTTGTTCAACTTATCTGTTCACAGATGCAATTTTATTTTATATAAAAATAATGAGCCTGAAATTTTTTACTTTTGCATATAAATTTTCTCTCATTTCATGAGAACATAGACTAATGAATTGTAATTAATGTATTTATTGAGTTTGAAAATAAAAAATATTGAAGCCTTGGTTTTGATCTATGTTAAGTTTTATAGAATGATTACTATTATTATTATTACACTAATGACAATATTATGGCTTAACCATAATCTCGATTGGTTCCAAAACTGCCTCAAGTCAACTTCCTTTGTAATCATCATACATAAACTTAGTTCAAATGATGCACCATATTTTCAGTCAAAGGTTTCATTTGGAATAGCTTTCTTATTACTTTCTAAATTAAATTTTTAGTATAAAAATTTTAATTTAAAAATTTTTTTTATAAAAATATTATTTTAAGAAATAATAAAAAAGCTGTCTCAAATGAACTCAAAATCATGAAATTAATTTCCATCATATATTAAATTGAAGAGAACGGATTTCAAGGAAAGGATAGCATGCAATTTATCTTGATTTTTTACTTGGAAACTTTGGTTATCAAACAAAAGTTTTTGAGTTCGAGTCTTACATAAGTGATGTGTGAGAGTCTGTCTTAATTAATTGGTCTAAATGTCCTTAAAAAAAAGAAAGATGGCTCTCAAATAAACCCTAGCATACAAGAAATTATTACGTGTGGTCACCGGACCGTTCTTATTCACCAGACTAGTAACTGCACATAATAATTTCCTCTAGCATACAAACAAGTCATGGGGGTAGCAGACAAAACGAGAGATGATAGATTCTTTATCAAATGAAAAAACCAAGAAATAAATTAGAGAAAAAATATTATAAATTCCTTTTTATGAATAGTTATGATCAAGAGCCATCTGTAGCAGAGCAGTATCATGTCGAATCAGGCATAAAAAAATTTGTAATAAAAGCAGTAGCAGAATGTCGGAAATAATACAAAATTTGTATCGCTTACCATTACCTTGTACTTCCAAGATAGCGACGAATCATCCAAAAAAAAAAATTCTATAATCGAGCGCCTGGTGTCTGGGCATGAAGCCATGAACCCCAAATTAACATTGGAAAATGTCTTCAAGAACTTTTTATAAAGCAACTGTTTAGTACATGTATTGCAAATTTGATATCCATATAAATCAAAGTGAGGCAGACTAAGGTTTCGTTTGGAACGACTTTTTTTTTGCTTTTAAAAATAGTTTTCTAGTATAAAAATTATAATTTTTGTACTAAATAATTACTTTACGAAGCAGTAAGAAAGCCGTTCCAAACTAAGTCTAATCTTCCTGCCAGCTGACAATATTCACATGCATCAGGTAACAGGTCACCATCATTGGTGTAGTTGATCATTAATAGGAAGATGAAGACGCCATGTTGGTCCTCTATGGAAGTGATGACGAAGAAGGGCCTGCTCTGATACCATCTCTCAACCTTGCTTCTATATATCTCCTACCAGTCTACCATTCTCTGCAAGCTTTACAACACAGAGAGAGAGAGAGAGAGAGAGGAGATCTAGAGCAGAATGGAGAAGAAGAGCAGGGTTCTTGTGGTGGGGGGAACAGGCTACCTGGGAAGAAGAATAGTGAAGGCAAGCATAGCCGAAGGACACCCAACCTTCGTGCTGAATCGACCGGAGATCGGACTCGATATAGAGAAGGTTCAGATGCTTCTGTCTTTCAAACAGAAAGGTGCTCGGCTTGTTGAAGGATCTTTCAACGATCACCGGAGCCTCGTGGACGCTGTCAAGCAGGTCGACGTCGTCATATGCGCTATCTCCGGCGTGCATTTTAGGAGCCATGAAATTCTCCTCCAGCTCAAGCTTGTTGAGGCCATCAAAGAGGCTGGTAACATCAAGGTGATGATAATCAGCTCATTCTCTCAGTCCAATTTATTTAGTATTTAATATTATTATAAAAAAATTGAATTTTTTTTTAGCAAGAGCATCTTTACAGCCTAAATATTTTTTAAGAGAGAATTTTTTTAGAATTAACCATAGACTTCAGGATAATAACAATCTTAGTAGTATGAATTTTGATAAGAAATCAAAATGAACTATTTTCAGGTCTATTTGGGACGCCTGAAATGTTTTGTAAAGAGGATTATGAAATTATTGTGCCAAAAATAAGTTTTTTAAAATTATTATGAATATTATAAATATATATATATATTAAAAAAGTGGGCATCAGTTATCACATATTAATAAATTTATGTTTCGTTTGAGACAGCTTTCTTATTGATTTTAAAGTAATTTTTTTTTAAATTTTAAGTTCAAATATTTTTAAATTAAAAAACTTTTAGAAAGCAGTAAAAAAGTTGTCTCAAACGAAGCCTTAGTTATAAAAGGAGCTTCTCAATATAGAAATTTAATATTTATATTTGGAAAAAAGATGTAATACAGATTTAATAATTATATATAATTGATATTATAATTCACCCAAATGAGAATATATGATAGATTTTTACTTGAAAAAAAAACTATTATTATCATCATCATTTTATAATCCTGAAAGGGTCAATTTGTATAGACTGTAGGCCATGCATATTAGATAATCAGACATAAACATCTCAATAAATGACAATATGTTAGGTGATCAATCAATTTTTCAATAGGAATTTTCTCTAATTAAATGGTCCTCTTCAAAAAAAACATGGTTGCACCATCTGCATAACTTTTGTAATAAAGTTTGCCATTCTAAATTTTACAAATATAAACTCAATAATTTTTTATTTTTAATACCATCATTCAAATTTTTAAATCCATAAAACTTTTTAGGTTTGTGACACTTTAAAAAAGGAAGTTAATTTTTCCATTCTATGTTGATAGAGATTTTTGCCCTCTGAGTTTGGGACAGACCCAGCAAGAATGGGGCATGCTTTAGCTCCAGGAAGGGTGTCATTTGATGAGAAGATGGTGGTGAGGAAAGCAATAGAAGAAGCTAATATCCCCTTCACATATATCTCTGCTAACTGCTTCATGGGATACTTTGTTGGTAGCCTTTGCCAACTTGGAACGTTAATTCCTTCAACTCAAAGTGTAAGCTTATATGGAGATGGCAATGTTAAAGGTAATATATCATGCCTGGCTAACTGGGATAACTAATTATCTTAAACTCTTATGTCATAGTAAACTACTTAATTTGCTTCATAAACTGAAAAAAAGAATTCCTTACTTTACATATTAAACTCTCTTCAAAAGCATTGCTTCTTTACCTCTTCTTTTTTGTCTTAATAGCTTTGCTTCTGATCACTTCATGCATAAATCTTAAAGGAGAAGAATATTTACTGTTTATACATATTTAGAACTTATTCATACCACAATTATGCAGCTGTTTTCGTCGACGAAGACGACATCTCATTGTACACTATAAAGACAATTGATGACAACCGCACACTGAACAAAACTGTGTACATCAGACCACCACAGAACATCCTCTCACAAAAACAAATAGTCATGGCATGGGAGGAGCTCATTGGGAAGGAGCTTAAGAAGACCAGCATTTCAGAAGAGGACTTTCTCTCTAGCATGAAAGGTAACAGAGTGTAATCTCCCATTCCTTACTTCACTTGCTGTGAAATAATATATATGTAAGGTTTATTTTCATGATTTCAGATCAGGAGTATGCACAGCAGGTGGGAGTGGGACATTTCTATCATTTCTTTTATGAGGGTTGCTTGACCAATTTTGAGATAGGTGAGGAGGGAGAGGAGGCATCTCAGTTATATCCAGAGGTTGCATACACTCGAGTTAGGGATTATCTCAAACGTTTTGTGTGATTCTATAACTACAAACCGGACATTATATAAGTCTTGTACTTTAAACCTTCATTTGGGACATCTATTTTATTACTTTCTAAAACAGTTTTTTAGTACAAAAGTTTTTTGAACTAGAAATTTTTTGATTAAAAAATTATTTTAGAAAGCAGTAAGAAAGTTGTCTCAAACTAAGCCTAAGTGAAAATGATTGATTTAATTTGGAAGAATTTGTTATTTTGGATCAGAAAGATGAACTTTTGTTTTCTAATATAAAACAATTAAACTAACTCATGCATTATAAGTGGAAACAATTTCTTCACCAATGCAATTTTCTATAACCCACATAAATATTTTTTTCTCAAAAATATTAAGCATTAATTTATAGACTTAATGCTTTAATATGATACATTCATCAAGTAATCAAATAAATAGGTAAGATTTGTTTTGCTATGAAATTTGAATTAAAATAGTTATCATAATCTTATTCATTATGGGGGTTATAACTAACTATTATTTCCACTCATTCCATATATTGTGGAGGTTATAACTATTCATTATCTCCCTTTATTATTATCTCATGATTATTGAAACAATAAAATTTCTTCAAACATTGCCCCACTTGGTTTGATGATTAGATGATGTAATAGTACTACTGAAGTATTTATCATATTAACATTGAACGAAAATATTGTATGCACATATATAAGTTAAGAGCAGCGCAAAGGAGACTAAATAATTTTTATATGAAAAACCTTAAAAGGGAAAAACTATGGGTGTTAATTTGGGTTGATGGGTCGGGTTTGAGTTTAAATAGAAATTTTCGGGTCGAGCTATTAGAGCGAATCATTTATTGACACCCCATGGGGTTATGCATACTGTAATTATTTTACTAATGTGAGTTATATATTAAAATGCATGTAGTATCCTATCATTATTATTGAGGAAAGGAAGGATGTTATGAGGGCATTTTTCTAGCGTAGCATATTTCACAAGAAGAGATAAGTGAAGAAATTTAGTGAGGCAAGACCAATAAATTTTATTTCAACCCAAATAAAATACCTCTGAGAAGTCTTATCATCAAAGTCAAAGGTAAAGTTAAAAGCAAGAAGAGAGTAAGAGTTCATTTATCTCACAAAGAAAATGTATCCCCTAAGATTAACTACACCCCAGAGACACCTTTAAGAGATAATCTTGATAAAATAAATTTGCTTGTGTTTGATTGGGTGGTTTAACATCAATAAATAGATAATAATTCAAGAATCACTATCTCTCCACATAAAAAATCGATTCAATGACAAACATTAAATCACCAAAAAGTCAAAGGGAGTGACAAGACTTAAATGGATTTATAGATACTAACAAGGAATCCAAAAAAAAAAAAAAAGAAGATAAAAAATAACCTAGTCAAGATTACACAGATTTTTCATCCTAGATTATCATGCCCAATATCATATAGCGGTGAAGATAATTGACCCAGCACGACCATGAGATGCTATGTTCGTTTAATAAGAGTTTTGTGATCACAAACCAAAGAATGAAAACATGAATTCAAAGAGCTAACACTTTATGGAACTATCAAGCATTAGTCAATATTAATTATGATTAAACTGATATGTAGAATTGAATAAAATAATAAAGAGATCACTCATAAGGAAGAAGAGATATTAAAATTCAATCAGCCAATTAGTGGTGTGTTTGGGGTATAAAGGGGTTTTCGAAAAGATTAGTTTTCTTTGGGAATTTGAAATTGACTTTGGATTTTTAATTTTAAGATCGAACATCCCATCAAAAAAGGTATACTACCTCTCATAAAATTTTAAAATGGGGTCCAGATTTAGAATTGCAAATCTCATCTTGAATATCATAACCAGATTTAAGAAAGAACCGCATATGGCCCCACAGGGCCAAAGTGTGGTTTGATCAAATATCTAACTACGATAATCTAGATGAGTTATCGTTAGTTTCATATTCGAAGTTTTATCAGTAAATGATATATCTCCCCAAATGAAGAAAATATCATTCATTAACGATTATTCGAACATGACGATAACGATCGTCATTGATTTTGATTTTTCCAAAGAAGATCAGTTGAATTTTGAAAATAATATTTTAAAAAGTTGATGTGGGTCCTAAATCTCCTATGAGCGTAAGGTCTTGTAGTTAATTACATCATAAAAGATAGGGGTCTCTTTCGAATACTCTCAATTAAAATAATGGCATAAATTCTATTTAGAGGATTTCTAGGAGTTATATCAAAGGAGGTGAATTTGGAGTTTGAATTGGGAATGGATTGAATTTTGAACACTTATTTTCAGAGTTAGCGGAGGAGAGGTAGGAGACACTTTGGGATTCTAAAATGATTCAGAAGTGTCCCAACCTAATCTAAGTATTGGTCTTTAAATTTTGAATTGAGAAAATGTTTAATTTGAGTTGAGTGATTTATTAGAAATTTAGGATTACATTCCCGGAGGCTGGGGTCTTATGATTCAGAATCTGCCCTGGATCCTAAATTTAAATTGGGCACTGGACTACATTATCCCAAACCTAACTAATGCAGTGTAAAATCTGGACTTATCCTGGCCTAGATTAGGGAGCCGACTAACCACCTAGTCGATTTAAAATTCATGAGTCAAATCATTTGTATGAAAGACTGGTAGGAACATTACTGTTAAAGTTTTTGAGAATTGGGACCGACGTCTAGAGCGAATCCTAATTGGTTTCATGACTTATGTGGGGTGAAAATGCTTGAAAAGAAATACAATTAAGATCTTGAGACTCTTTTAATTTGTTTTTAATGTAATATATGCTGATCGACTCAATTGAATACATAAAAGTGCATATGAAGCAGTTTTAAAAAAAACTTAAAAATAGTTTTTATCCTAGAGATTGCACAACATTCTCTTGACAGGACTACACCCTAATAGGTCAGGTGTCCTGCCAGAACCCGCAGGCGGGGAGGTGCTTAACAAGGAAGAGAATGTAAAATATACTTATACTGACTCCCAACGGTGCCGGGCTTACTTCTTAGATCGTTAGAGTTTCTATGTTATCGTAAAAATTTTAAATTATTTTCAGTAGAAAAAGTTTTATACGTGCTTTCACGAGCTTCTGCGTATCCAAGCTAACATAAAAATAGCATGCAAATTGCCAAAAAACTAAAAAAAATAGGTAATCCTAATCACAATCAAATCAAATACATTAAATAATTAAATTAATTAAATAAATATTCATATGCAAACTGCCTATTTATTATAACCCAAAAATACATAAATTAAAAATAGTCGGGCACCACTAAACACAAAACCCAGATTCTAATCCTAGGATCGACACAAGTTAACTTTGAGTGAGATACTCTTTGTCTTCAACTCCTCGTCCTCCTCTGCTTTGGGCTCTTTGGATTCGTTGTATCTAGGTACCCAAATGAAAAAGAGAACTCTTCCCCCGAAGGGGAGGTTACCCTTTTCACTTTGGGTACTAAAGTTATCCAAATTTGGGCTTCCAAATAAAAAAGGACTTTCCCCCTAAGAGTATAGCTTCCTCTTTGGAATCCAATTTTGGATACATGTATCCCGACTCAAAAATTTAACTTTCACAACTCTAAACTTTAAATATATTATATCAACTTTAAAATAAAAAATCTAGTATAAAAGTAAATCACACTTGAACATTAATTAAAAGTAAATCAACTTTAAATAAACTCCTGCAGGGTTATCTTAAATATTTGAAATTAAATAAATCCCAAGCAGTTTATATATTTGCACTAAAAAGTAAATCACACTTGGCCACGCTCTTATTTATTTGGGGGCTAAGCAACGAAAGCACATGTAACATTTATATTTATTATTAATTTAGCCCCCCTTTATTGCCCTGCACGAGCGTAGCCACCTGTAGAAAACTCAGTGAGTAACCAGATCGTTCCTAGCATTAACATCAATTCACACATTGTAGTTAAGGATACAAGTTAAACGAACATTCAAATTTTTTTTAGCCAATAAATTAGCAGTTTTCAACCCCTTTAAAATGGTCATCCAAGCAAAGTAAGAAAATCTCATAACGGACCTTTTATGCCAAATATAAGAGTATCATTCCACTTTGGTAAGATTATTATAAAAAACATTATGAAAAATCTTAAAAGAAGGATACTTCACTCCATCCTAAGAAATATTAGAGATTTATTGATTCTTAATAGAAATAGCCAAAGCAGCCACAACAATATTATTAGAAACATGGCCAAGAATCATCCATATGTTATTAGAAATCCAATTACCAACAGTACTTAAATTGATTAAATTATCTGGAATATTAGAGATAAACTCATGAAGAGCTCTTCCTTCTAACCAAGGATCCCAATATAAAGATAAAATTAGTGGAATATTAAAAGAAATTTTACCTTTAATGTATCTAGTAATAATATAAAGATCCTTCTAAAACTTAGAATCCTTTTGAGAACAAGGTTTTCAACAAGAAATGTATTTGTATTTAATCCAAGAAGTTAAAAAGCCACGACCATTAATTATACGCCAAATAAGAGAACAACTATACGCAAAATAGAGGGCATTAGGATTCGGAAACCAACCCCCCCCCCCCCCCCCCCGTCCTTTTAGGCTTGCAAATCTCTTTCCAAGCAATCTTATACATTTTTCTAATAGAAACTTCACCATAAAAGAGAAAATCAAAACAAGCTTTCTTAATAAATTTAAAATAAGTTTTAGGCAAAGAAATCCCTATAATCCAATAGGAAACAACATTAGAAATAGTAAAATTTAAAAACTTGACCCTTCCCGCAAAAGATAAAATCTTAGCTTTCCATCCAGCAAGAAGAACCGTAATTTTATTAAGCAAAGGTTGAAAATTTACCAGAGTAAGCCTTTTACAAGAAATAGGATGCCCTAAATATTTCATAGCATTTTGAGAAATAGGAATACCCATAATCTGACCAATTTCCTCTGATATAGAATAACCTTTAGAGAAAATGATAAAGCTTTTAGCATGATTAACTAATAAAGCTGAAGCCTTTGAAAAATAATCCAAAATTTTCTTTAACTTTTCCACATTAGAAAGAGTAGCTTTACCAAAAATTAGAACATCATCCGCATAAAGTAAATGAGAGATAGAACTCTCACCGAATTAACCCCCTCAAAATGATCAACTTGAGATGTGTCTTATAAAAGGTTAGATAAAACATCCATAATAATGCAAAAAAGATAAGGTGAAAGAGGACACCCTTGACGAAGATCAGAAGAATAACTAAAAAAAACCATTAATAGAACCATTAATCACAATAGAGAAGAAAATATCTTCAATACATCCTTTAATCTAAGAAATAAAAATCCGGGGAAAGCCTTTTTGAGCCAATCTATTAAAAAAAATTCTCTAGAAACAATATTAAAAGCTTTATGAATATCCAATTTTGATCAAAAGAATTTATCTTTACCCAAGCAGTTAAATTCTCTCAATAATTCAGAAGTAAGATTAATATTATTCATAGAAATTTTCTTTTTAATAAAATCTGATTGACTAGAATGAATAATAAAAGGCGTAACATCCTACATCCTGTTAGCCAAAATTTTTGCCACAATTTGATAAAAGACATTACATAGAGAAATGGGCCTAAAATATGAAATTTGCAAGGCATTAGCATGTTTAAGAATAAGAGTAATAGCAGTGGCCTTAGCAGCCATAAACATATAACCAATTTTAAGGAAATGCAAAATGGCTTTACAAATAAGATCCTACAATGCCCCATGAATTCTTAAAGAATTCAAAGGTAAAACCATCAGGGCTTGGAGTAGAAGAAGAAGGATTAGAAAAAATCACCTTTTGAATCTCCTCAAAAGTAATCGGAGCAATTAGAGAAGTCATAAGAACATCAAGAACACTCTTACCAACCGGAATGACAAAGGAAGAAGAAAGAACCGATTTAGGAGAGTTAAACGAATTCTTAAAATGGCTTACAAAAGCCTCAGAAATACCTCTAGAATCAGCAATAATGCCATCAGGAGTATAAATAATATGAATTTTATTCTTGTTTTGCCTGTAACAAATTTTAGAATAAACAAACCCCAACACTACCAAAAAGATGGTTTTTTTCGCAGCAGATATTTGGGGATATAACCGCCAGGATAGGTCAAAAATTGTGCTGTGATAGCCCTATTTTTTGATAATGCAAGTCATCTTCACCATAAGTAAGCTATTTAAGCCCTTTGAATAATCCAAGAAGACCATAGGGACAAATTAAAATTAAGAAGCCCATTAACATATTAAGAGCCAAATTAAGATCATAATCCAAAGGATTATCTTGAATTTTCTTAAGTAAATCTTCTTGTTGCTTTTGAAGATAATCAATATTTTTAAAAACAATCTTAGAAGAAGCCCAAGTCTGCATCTTGATAAAGCACTTGAAATCACGTAATTTATCAAATAAATCATTAACATGATTACCAATAGGTGCCTTGGCAAAAACATCAATAAGTAAATCCTAAATTCTGGCTTTTTACACCAAAAGTTCTTAAAAAATCTATTCCTTCCGGAAGTCAAACTTTTATTTCAAACAATAATAGGAGAGTGATCAGAACATAAAGGATTATCCACATGATAATAAGAATGAGGAAAAATATCCAGCCAATGACAATTAACTAAAACCCTATCTAATTTAATATGAATAGGACAATCGACTTGCATATTAAACCAAGAAAAAAATGACCAGCCGAAGAAAGATCATGAAGATCAGCATTAAAAATAAAATTATTAAAATCCCACAATTTGGCACAAGGAAGAAAATTACCCTTCGATTTCTCATTAATAAATCTACAACAATTAAAGTCTCTTGGTAAAACCCAAGGAGAAGAAATATTACTAGCTAAATTAAGAATATCCTGCCAAAGAGATAATCTTTCAACAGCTAAATTAGAAGCATAAATAACCGTAATAAAGATAGGAGAATATGAACCAAATTTGATAGAGCCATGAATGAATTGATCAGTAAAGCTAATGTTATTAAAAGAAATACAAGAAGCATCCCATTTTAACCAAATCCTCCTTGGATAAGAGAAATTAAAATTATGACAATATGCTTCCTGTTGAAAAATTCTATGTTTAGCATCAAACCAAAGATTTTTAACCAGATCCAATTTAATCATAGCTTCAAGAACACAAAAGAAATCAACATCAAATTTTTTAACAATGTTTTTGCAAGCACTAACTCTATCCAAATTATGAAAACCTCTAACATTCCAGGAAGTAATATTAGGAAAAAACATTAATACTTGTTAATAGAGTTTGCTGCCTTTTTAATATTTTTGGATATAGTAGACTTACGAGAAGCTAAAGGAACCTTAAAAATAGGTTGCACATTAGCATTGTCTTCAGGCAAAGCAATTTCCTTTTCTCGAAAATTTAAAATAGAATCGTCAATATGTGATTCCACCATTTGCTCTTCCAAACTTTGCAAAACCTGAAACTTATTTTGCATTTTAGAATTCTCAATCATAACATCTTGAATAGGAAGATTAATAGAGGCAGAATCCTCTAATAAATTAGAAGATGTATCTTCTGAAGGAGAATTAAGATTAGATAGAATTTCTTTTATGCAAGAAGAATGAACATGTAAATTTTCTAAAATAATATTTTTCAGAAAAGAAATAGAATCTTTCAAATTAATTTGCTCAGAAGACAAGAAGTCTTGCCAGGAATCCATAATACCAGAAGTTGAGAATATTGCAAATTAGGTTCCGATTGTGGAAGAGGACAGAGATACCCAAAGAACGGGTATTTTTTTGGACATGATCTTTAGAAGATTGAGAAGACTTAGAAGGATGAGAAGACATCTTCCAAACCTTCCTAGTCTTGCTTCTCCCTCTATCAGAATCATGAATAACATTTTCTTTGGGATCCTGAGGCTTAATCGGACATAAGGAGAAGGGATGGACAAACGAACCACACCTAGAACAAGGAGTCAGCTTCCAATCATATATAATTTTTAAAGAAAAAAATTTCAACTACAGAAATTTTTACTTATTTAGGAAGAGGCAAATCCTTATTAATTAAAACACAAACCCTAGCAAATGAAAGTCTAGCTTGATCAGCCGTTAAAGCATCAACTGCTATTAGAATCTCTACAAGACTTGCAATCTTTGATATACCTTATGGAGTCCAACATACCAAAGGTAAATCAAGAATCTTAATCTATAGAGGAATATAAGTAAATTCTTCATGTTTAGGACGGAACAATGAAGACCAAAGCTGTATAATAAAAGGCTTTAAAAAAAAACCAAGGTCCTCCAAACCAAACAAAGTCATAATCCTCAAGACAAAAAAATTTCATCAAGAAAAAACATTTGCTTAAAAAAAGAAGTGTTAGGTTACCTTTTAGCTTCCATGCTTTAAGCATAAGAGATCGTAGAGCTTCAAAATAAGATCACTTACCCAAGGAGTACCCTACCAGCGTTAGACCCCTTTTTTTTTGAAGTAGCCGAAACATCTTCTTCCGAGTAATGAGCAAGACTATTTGAAGAGGGAACAAAAGAAACAGAAAAATGTTTGGGGGAAGATTGACGAGAGGTCAATAATCCATTCCAAGCTTTCAAAGAACTTGAGATTTCTAGGATGATGAATCCAGGACTTTAGCCAAAGTTAATAGAAGAAAATCTTTTGAAAGATCCATATAGAGATAAGACAAGATGATGAGAAACAGATCACATAAGTGAGAAGGAGAAGAGAACATATTGCTCAAGAGAAAAAAATCCCCTGGGGTTTCAAGAAACTCTAAATGCTCTCTCGCTCATCTCGAGACTTACATGCAATAAATCAAGAGCAAGAGGAAGGAGTGCGCATGACAACTTCGAAATGTATATATATATATATATATATATATATATATATATATATATATATATATATATAAAGCTTCCTTGATAGTAGCAACTTAAATTTAATGATGTCATCACCTTTTCTAAATTTAAAGAACATGTATATGATTTTTATTATGTATATGCTGAAAATATGTTGTTGGATGCCAAAGAAAATCTGAAGGATCAATGAGAGCAACCTAAATATCTTGTTGGATATATTACTAACTACTAATGATCTTAGCTTATTAGAGTATATCAAAAAATTTCTCTCTAAAAATTTTGAAATAAAATATATAGTGTCAAGAATTGAAATACTCCTTGAACTCTTAGCTTATTGCCATAAACTCCATACATTAATAAATAAAGAGGATCAATTGAGCATATGATGAAGTATGTGAATTTTAATAAAAATTATCTATAAAAAAGATATTATTTTTGGACCATTAAATTATTTTATAAATAATGTTAAATGTGAAACTAAGGTTTCCTATGAGATGACTTTCGTATTGCTTCTTAAAGCTGTAAGAAAGCTGTCCCAAACAAAGTCTAAGGCTTGATTTTGAACAGCTTTCTAAGACGGCTTTTTAGTACAAAATTTTTTTTTACTAAAAAGCTATTTTAGAAAATAACAAAAAAGCTGTCCCAAATGAAGCGTTGAGACATCTTTCTTAATATTTTCTACAACAGCTTTTTAGAATAAGAATTTTTAATTCAATAAATTTTTTAACTAAAAAATTGCTTAAAAAAATAGTTAGAAAACTATCTCAAATGAAACCAAATATTATAATATATGAAAAAATTACGTTTAATTAATGACATATGACCCCTATGATACTTATTAAATTTTGCTAATTATAATTTATAATACGAACAATGTAAGAAAATATTATATATATATATATATATACATATCACACCTTAAAAGTTGATAAATTACTTGAGGAGTTCTGTGCAGCGGGCCGGGCTGCGTTCACAGTTCTAGCAACATAGCTCGGTCGAGCGAGGGGGCTACCTGGGTGGGAATCAGTTCGAAAGCCCTCCATCTCCCTTCAGGTCGTCTTCTAAGTCGACGACTGCTATGGTAGTTTCTCCTCTCCTTTCTTCTTTCCCTTATTTGTGTCATCGCCTTCTTTCTTCATTTCTAATTTCAAATCTGGCAAAATTTCCGTTGCCGGTTTATTGCGGGGTTGTGAAATCTCCTGTAGTTCAATAGTTGGATAGGTTTAGCAATCATCTTGGGATGTTGTCTCTTCTTTTTGGGAAGAGGTGCTTTTGTCGGCAAAACTTGCATGAGGAAGAGGAAAAGGAAAAGGAAAAGGAAGGGAGATCACGAGCAGATTCTTAGAAGTTTATGTGTTTTGGTTTTTCATTTCCTGGAATTCAGAATTTCTTGAGCATCCATTTTATATTTTGGCTTACTGCTGCATATGGATATGACATGAGATAGATAAAAAATCAATTAATCAAATCATGTATACGGTGACGTGAGTGATTCTTGTTATCTTTTTGGGCTGAAGTTGACTATGAACATGGACGATTGGTCAAGATAGGCAAGAAGTTTGTTTGATGTGATACCAAAAACGTAGAGGTGGATAATAACTACTTGTGGTTGTTTCATTGAAGCAATCTTTCTTTGCTGAAATGATGACATAAACAAAGGATAATGCTTATGCCTTTCTGTTGTTTTTTTTATTCACCTATCAGATCTCTTAATTTGAAACTTAAAGTTTTTGTTTTGTTTTTTTTAGCTGATTTTTTTCTCTTTTGCAGGCTAATAGGCACACCATTGTATTGATGCAGCCATCTCAGAACAGGGCAACGAGAACTTTTATGGATTTTGATTCAATCAGTCAATCCATGGACGGTACTGTCATTTTAGAGAATATTATCATGCACCTGCAAATAATAGCTTAAAATTTCACAATTGCCATATATTTTGGATCAACTGCTAAAAATAACTTTTTTCGAGCTTCTCAACTTGAAATTTTTTTCCACTTTTTCATCATATTTGGATATTTTTCCAATCATGTTTCATGCTCAGGTGATTTTCTTCTTGTTGGGGTGTTGAAAGGAAATCAATATGCATTCTTAAACTAAGTGCAAACCTATGTGAGCCACAAACATGTTCCTTAACTTTTTGTAGATTTATGTGTAAGAGCATGTTGCTTGTTGCGTGTCCCTCTTTTGTAAGATATTTGTTCACTTTCCAATACTTTTAGACATAATGTTTGCTATCAATCAAAGGCAAGAAACAACTTAGTGACGACTCAGTTAGATGAGGTTGAGATGAAGCTAATATGTTTATCTAATTAAACTAGAAATTTGATAGAGTACAATATGATTATAATGTAGAAATGGTGGGATTAGCATTTATGAAGGTAAAGTTGTAGAAAATAGACTTTAGTGATTACACATGTAAAATTTATCATTGAGGATGCAACAAAAGAATGCAAATATAATTAATATGTTGGAGCCTAGGGCATGGAAATAAAAAAGTGTAGACCTAGAAATTGTGAAAAAGAACTTCCATTAACCAGAATTCACAATTTATGTAGCATTATAGAAGAGTTAACAAAGATTAATAATTTGTAAAGTTAAGCCTAAATAGTTGGACTCAACTAATGGTGATGCTTAGTTTATTATAAAATTTCACAATTTTCCTTATATGTAAAATGAACTTTTAGCAATGAAAATCTAACATCTTTGTTGAGAAAACTTATTATCATCTATGATAGTTTTTTTTTTCTTTTGGCATGATAATTTGATGGAGGATCAGGTGGTGTTACCAACAACTCCAAATGTTTAGTTTAATGGCCGAGGATGCAAGTTAGGATTTATAGTTAAACGCTCAAGCATTGTTGAACTCATAGGTATTGTGAACCTATTGCTCATAACACAATCATCAATAATGGTTGAATGTGGGTTCATAACTTACTCGTCTACTATAAATTGCAAGAGACATGATAATTGTTATCCTGTTATCTTGTCAACTCTCAATTATTCGCTCCCCCTGGGCACTTAATTGAGTCGTCAATGGTTTAAACCAATGACCCACTCTTAGATCATTTGACATAGGACTAGTTGGTGCTATTGATTACTTCAAAAATATATATTAATGGAGAGGGCACAACCAAGACTTTATATCCAAATCCCCATCCCCAAACCTAGTGGTTGGTTGAGTGAATCCAATCATCCACGCATCCATCACTCAATTGTCTATTGTAGTTGAAAGCAAGTTCATGGCTCAGTTGTTCATGATCGATTGCAAAAGACATGACATTTGCTATCCATCTTTCTTGCCATCCCTCTATCAAAGTTTTTCTCTAGCCTCTTCCCGATGCCCTTCATTCTCAACTCCAAAAGCTTGTAAGTTGTATATATGTAGAGATTCATTCTAATATCACAAATAATAAGAAGCATAATTGCAAGTAGATTTGAAGGGAATTTCATTATTTTAAAAGAAAAATGACATAAGATAAGTTGGGGTTCGATCACAAATTATGATTACTCACTCATTCATTACATTAGAGAATTGCTCGCCCAAACAAGAGGATTCTCTTTCTATCATTATTAAGCTCTCTCAAGAACTCTTTCATATTTAAGTTTTTTTATTGCCTCAGATGAATTGCTTGCCTGATCAGAAGAGGTGGTTGGTAGTTTGAAAGTGCAATTAATTAGGTGGTAAGTGTTGGTCTAGAAATAACATTACTATCCAATGAATACGTAATCAACTTTTCCTTAATTTCATAAGAGGAAAACTTAAAGCTCATGGTGATATCATGCAGGATAGAAACTTAGTTTGATGCAAATGTAATATTTTAAGATGTCCTTAAAATATTACAAGGGGAAAATTTTAAATCATCATAGTTTATCTCTTGGTGAAAATACACTCTTTTTCAAAATTTATGAGCCAGTCCTATGTTTTCTTGATTTTTTTTTATAAGGATAGCTGACTAATGACCTCTTATTTTAGCTTAATCCTTTACCTAATCTAAAACCTAAGCATCACCTTATCTCATTATCACCTTTCATCACCAAAGCTTGTTACTTTCATTGCACTTGATATAGTCATATTTCCCTTTTAAGTAGCAGCACATCATTTATGATTGGTGTACTCTTAGAGATAGAATGTGAAACGAGCATATACGTGAAAATGTTGGAGTAGCTCTAGTGGCAGATAAGAGAAAGTCGCCTTAATGGTTTGGTCACATAAAACATCGGCCTTCTGATGGCTCGGTTAGGAGAGTTGATGAATTGGATTTGACCTATGTTAAGTGAGGTAGAGGTAGACCTAAAAAGACTTGGTTAGAAAATATTAGAAATGATATTTTTTATTAGATTTAAATGATAATTTGACTCTTAACATAACACAATGGAGGAAAAAAGATTTATCTAGCCGACCCCACATCGTGGGATAAAGGCTTGATGTTGTTGTTGTACTAATAAACCCTTATCTACTTCTCGTCATGATTAGGTCTGGTCACAACATATCTTTTGATGTTTTATATTATAAGCTAGGTACAGAAGGAGTAAAAGAAAATATTTATATAATAATTAAGACAAGATGTATGAGATCTATAGACTTTGATCACATTAATTTATTAACAACAAAAACAGTAAGATCATATGTTGCTATTTTCAAAAATTTGTTGAATGAAAAGCTTAAGGAAGAGACTTTTGAAGAGAATATGAATAAAACTACAAAGTATATTATTGATTCATCTAAAGAGGTCCAATTGAGTTACCTCCCAAAAAGATTTGGAGAGTTGTGATATATATTGAAGTACTAATTTGGTTAACAAATATTTCCAGTAGAATCTTAAAGTCTAAGAGGATGTCAAATGATCGAAGAGGAAGTATGTTGATACTAATATTTAAGAATAGATATTTTGATTAGAGTTATGATAATTATAGGAGAATTATATTTATGAGTCATATGTTACAATAAAGTTATGTGAGAGGGTAAGCAAGCTCAACTTCAGAAAAATCACAATGTTTTCAATATATCTTTTGGTTTTATGCTAGGAAGGTTGACGATAAAGAAGATTTATGCGTTTAACAATTAATGAAAATGAAGAGAGAGAAATGAAAGTACCTTCATGTGATTTTTTTATCATGAGAAAGTACATGGTCATTTTCATGAGAATTAATTTGGTGCATTTTAAAAAAATATGGGTATAAAAATTAATTTGAATTAATTAATAATATGTATTATAACACATTATCTAACGCTTGAAATAGTTGTGAAATTATCAAATAATAGTAAGATTATTTCATTATGGATCAACTATAAGATCTTTTTTTTTTATTGGTTTTAGAGATGCTGGAAAAGGATATTCAAAGTGAGATGCCCAAGTGAACTAAAATAAGTGAAAATTATAAATAATAGAGAAAATTTTAGAAGATAAAGGCTTAAGATTAATAGAATAATGACCTAATGTATTGTATGCAATTTTCATAGGTATGAAAATAGTAATTATTAGTCAAGATTTTTTGAAGTTCTAGTGATACTTAGGTGTAATAGATTTTAATTATCTTGGATTTATTATAAAATAGAATGTGGATATTTATAATGATATAACTTACGGAGTTAAGAGTAGGTGGTTTTATAAAAGATGAAAGCTTAAGGAGTATTAAAAAAAAAAGAATAGTGTGGAAACTTGAAGGAAAAAAAATTATAGCTGCAACTGAAAATATTTATAAGCTAAGATGTAAATACATAGAAGAAAATAAGAGAAGGAATACACAAAAGAGGCTAAAACCATTGTATTTTGTTACCATACTCATTACATTAAGTCGTTTTTATATAAGAAGTTTTATAGAAGATGGTTACATATTTCACATTTGGTTTGAATTAAACGACTGAGATTTCTTTGATGGAAAAGGCAAGACTGCTGCTGCATCTTTTTTGTGATTTCAAATTAGGCAGTTAACTATCACTTATCACCTTCTTGTTAGCTGATGGTCTGTTTTGGATTGTTAGCTTGTCACGTAGATGTTGAAATTGATGGTGGACAATGGCTTGGTAAATATACTAGTGATTTGATTTTGCAGAGTGATGTAATGAACCATATTTGTTGAGATTTGATGCAATCTTGTATACAATGTTGGCCATTTTTTGTGTGCTTGGTTCGAACATGAAAGATAGGGTTGCTTGCCAAGGTGATTGCTAATTTATTGTCACAATAGAGGTTTGTATGAGATAAAATGGGAATGCCAAGCTCAAGCAATAGTTGCCTAATCCAAATAATGTGTGTAGCTGTGGTTGCTAGTGCTCTATATTCTGCTTCAGTGGAAGAGCGAGCAACTATAGATTATTTCTTTGCACACCATGAGATGAGAGTGTGGCCGTGGAAGGCATAGTAGTGAGAAGTGGACTTGCTATCCATGGACTCACCTATCCAATTGGAGTTGTTGTATGCTTGAAGTTTGAGTGTGGTATATAGGTAAGCCATGATTGAGTGTGCCTTGAGGTAGCAGAGGATGCCTTTGAGGAGATGAAAGTGTTGATTGAAAGGTTGATATATGTACTGGCATGCACAATTGACTGCATAGGCTAAATCGGTATTAATGATTGTAAGATATTGAAGGGAGCCTACAAGGTGTTGGTATAGCTCGGGATGAGACTATGGTATTGGGAATCAGTTGTGAGTGGCTGTTTCAACAGGAGTGGAGTTTGTGTGGGTTTGCAGCTAAGCACGCATGTATGGTGAAGGATTTGAAGGGCATGCTGGGATTGGTTTAAGCAGATTCAATGAGAGGAGGGTTGGGCTTGAAGACCGAGACCCAAGTTACATCTATGAGTTTTAATATAGAAATTTTGTTGGATTTGGTGTGTGATGGTTGTAATAGTTTCTTGGTAATTGCCAGTAAAGTGAATATTGTCCGCATAAATTAAGAGGTATAAGGTTAACTGACGCAGATACAAGAAAGAAGCACTAAAGACAACTGAAACTGAACTTAAACTTCTATTTACAAAATATTTAGTTAAATATTTAATGATGAAACTATTACCCAAAACAGAGAAAGAAAACTAATAAATAGAGACAAATTTAGATTAAAGATGAAACGAAACCCTCCAAGACTCGAGATAATTAACTGGATTCACGGAAATCTAATTGTATGCTGCTAAGACTCGGAACCTGAACTCAGCCTAGGCTTCCCTGTTTCGGCTGGAAGTTCTTTGGCTGGCTGGGAATACCATCCGGTCACCTTTTGTAGATGGTTTCCTGGGGCACGACAGCTGCTGTAAGGTTTTTTTTTGAATTGGACACCTCTAATTTTACTTCTTGAAAAGATTTGGTAGATCACTTATTCAATAAAACATAAAAAAATTAAGAAGCTAAAAGGCAACAACAGAGAACCTGATAGGGACTCTTGATTCAAGATAGACTTGAAAACTTAGAATTTAGGTTTCTTGAATTGTTGAAAATAGTTGCATCTTGCATACATTTTCTTGCATCACCCTTAAGAGTACTTTTAAACCAGAAACTTCTATGTTTTGCTCTTTGAAGGCCTTCCAAGAACTGCTAGATATTTCCCGCAGTTCTATTATTTGAAAAGGACAAAAAGCCTACCTTTAGTTGCTGTGAGGAAGAGGTATCTGGCCGATTACGGAAAAGATCAATTTCCAATTGCTGGAAGGTTGATGAATACGCCAGCAAGGCAAAGGAGAAAGGCTAGGACTCTAGACAATCAATATTGGCAAGATCTTAGACTTCACTATGGCTTCTTGTTCTCGCCAGCCTTCACTTTAGGGTAGATTTCCCCTCACCTTGGAGGCCACAGTGGGGTAGATTTTAAATAAATCTTCTAAATTATCAATCCAATTTGAAAATTTTCTAGCATTATACTCATATCACATGTAGGAATATGATTATGAACATCATAATAGTTGCATCATTATTGTCTAAAATCTTAATTTACCCACTTTAAATTGTATCATGTTAGTATTTTATTGTTTGACATAGTCATTATGTTGTACTTCTTGTTGATGTGATGATACAACCTTAAGATTTAATACTAAATATGCTGCTATGGTCGAGTAGTTTCAAATAAAATCTTAAGTTACCTGATTTTATCATGTTATTATTGTATTGATTAGCATAGTTATTATGTTTCTACTTCATGTTGACATGATGATATGACTTTAAGCTTTGATACTAAATATGATGCTGGAGGTCAAGGATTTTCTAATAAAAAATTTAGGATGAGATTCACAAAATCATGCACAGAAGTTTAAATTCATAGTTGGCAAACCTGTAATTTAGACAAAAATTCTCTCTTTTGATGAAGATCATAAAACACGGAAACTTTCCCCCAAGTGGTGATTTAATGATGGACCAAATAGAAATTTAGCAAAGAAATTCAAGATGGAAAACTACATGATGTTCGGAAACCACACTGCATTAGAAATTTCGAAGCTTTGACTTAATCTAATCACATTGGCAAACTAATTACTGAATAATGAAATAGAAAGATATCAATGAAATAAATCACTGAAGTATTAATTCAAGCCTTACATCTATACAAGTTGATGACTTCTCTCATAATTTAATAGTGGCTACTTGCATCACACAAAAAAGATTTGCATCCATCTAGCTCTAATTCACAAAAAGGAAACATAGTACGTAAAGAAAAATATTATTGCAAATTGAATTTTCATGTCTCAAGCCTTCGATTTATAATTATAGAATATATTCTCCAAATAACAAAAAAATGAATTAATTTCGCAACCATGATCCCAAACAATGTTATCTAGAACTCATAGGACTTTGCAGCCAACCACACAAAAAGGCACAACAATACATGCAACAGATGATTCGAATTGAGTAGCCACACAAGTGTAGTTAGACGAGTCACACTAACCAGAATAATGCTTCTGCTACTAGAACCCAATCAGTCTGTCACTATTAGCAAGGAAAAAAAAAATCGAGGCCCATTTAAGAAACAAACAACAGCTTGGCATAACTACCAACTAAAGACCAAATAGCTAAATAGAGAGCCAATGTTGGACCACTAGCTGAACCCAACCAAACTAGCTCGTAAATAGGATCCAAATCTTGGGGAGCCAGGTCAGAAGAATAGAAAACAAAACCCTTTCAGGAATCATCATATGCATGATTAAACTAAAATTAAAATTCAATTTTCTGACAATCATATAAGCAAGTATTATTTTATCAACTAAGATAAAATTAAGACTCGGAATGCCAATTTGCATTTGATCTCTTTATGTTAGATGTTAATCTATTTAATTAATTTTAAAATTTATTAACTCGTTGAGGGAAATGCTTAGGAGATGAAGGAATTTCTTGGCTTACTAAACCTTTTAATATTATTTTGAAGACTAAAAGATGTCAGATGAGTGGAGAATGAGTGTGTTGATTCCTATTTTTAAGAATAAATGTGATGCATAAGATTGTGCGAATTGTAGAGGAATTAAGTTAATGTGTCATACTTTAAAACTATGGGAGAGAGTTATGCAACATAGGTTGCGACGTGACACTAATATTTCTCAAAATCAATTTGGATTCATGCCAGGTAGTTCGACTGCGGAAGTTACACATTTATTGAGAGGTTTGATGGAGAAGTATAGAGAGAATAAGGAGGATCTACATATGATTTTTATTGATTTAGAGAAAGCATATGATAAAATTCCAAGAAAGTGCTATGGAGAGTTCTACATAAGAAAGGGGTTAATAATGCTTATATTCAAATCATTAAGGATATGTATGCAGGAGTTGTTACTTGTGTTCAAACACAAGGTAGTTTGACGAAGTATTTTCTTATTTCAGTTGAATTACATCAAGGATCAAGCCTTAATAGAATGATTTCACAAGGTAGTTTGACGAAGTATTTTCTTATTTCAGTTGATATCTTGGGTCTATTATTCAGAGTGATGGTGAAATAGATGGGGATATTATTAATAGAATTCAAGTTGGATGGTTGAAGTGGAGGAATGCATCGGGCTTGTTATGTGATAGAAAAGTCCCTCTCAAACTTAAGGGAAAATTCTATAAGATGGTAGTGAGACCTGCAATGCTTTATGGTGCAGAATGTTGGCCATTAGAAGAGAAGCATAATATTAAGTTAAGTGTTGCAGAGATGAGGATGCTCAGGTGGATGAGTGGCTTTACTCTTAAAGACTGGATACGAAATGAGCATATATGTGAAAAGGTTGGAGTAGCTCCAGTGGAAGATAAGATTTGAGATAGTCGCTTTAGATGGTTTGGTCACATAAAACGGCGGCCTTTGGATGACCGGTTAGGAAAGTAGATGTATTAGATTTGACTTATATTAAGAAAGGTAGAGGTAGACCTAAAAAGACTTGCTTAGAGAATATTAAAAATGACCTTTCTTTATTAGATTTTGATGAGAATTTGACCCTTAAGATGACACAATGGAGAAAAATGATTCATGTAGCCGACCCCACATAGTGGGATAAAGGCTTGTTGTTGTGGGAAATGCTAGATTGATGCTCCTTCAGAGGGCCAATTATATGAAAAGGTTTCTTTTTGAACAATAGGAATCTTTAGTTGAAAGAAGTGCCAATTGATAAGTCTTGCTTTGCATCTAACATTTGTTATTTTCTCATTTTTTTTTAATCTTTCAATTGGGTCTAGTCATTAAGATACAAGAGTGATGTACTTTGTGATTTTTATATGCTTATCATTGGAATCAATTTGGGTTATAAAGCAACTAAATTGGACCATTTCTCATATCCTTCTAACCCAATTTCTATTTAGATCTTAATTTCTATTTTTTATTTAATTTATTATATTAGGCTCAAATATCTTCTTTTGGATAGTTTCAAGTTTGAATTTAAATTATTAGGATAGAATTTGACATCATTGTAGATAAGATTAGATTTTAAATTTAAAATTTAGGCTTTTCCCTTGTGACCCTATTTCTATAAATAGGGATCCACAATGAACATTTGGATTTTTAATTGTTATTGACTGAATGAAATTATGTATAGCCAATTGAGTGCTCCTTAAATTTAAGTCGTGTATGCATATCATTCTAAATTTTGTGTGGAGTTTATTCTTCTCTCTGCATTAAATTTTGGTATTAGCACCTTGAATTCAAGTATTGCTTACAAACCTTTGTTTTAGCCAAAATATTGAGCTCAATTTCCTCCCGTGTGCATGCTGCTTTCGATTTCACTTGATCATTGCTTTTTTGCCGTACTTCATCACTGTTTGCGAGTCTTAGTCCCAGTTGTTTTGTATGCTTGTCATTCATTCGCTTTGTATCCCACATAGCTTCACTACTTTGCAAATGTACGTATTTTGTGTCGGCGCTTGTTGTTTCAGACATAGCATAAAATATTAATTAATTAAAAGTTTTCTTTTTACCTATTAAAGCTGATTAGATATTAGCCTTCAAATCATATTAAATATTCTTATTACCTAATTGGAAAGAACTATTTGACGAGCATGCTTAAGCGCCTTTCTACTCACTGCTCATATTAATTTTAGCTAAACCCAACTTTCATCTCAAAGCTTTTAAGAGTTGCAGAGTTGGGAAAAAAGATTTTTTCTTAGCCGAACACATTAGAATATTGTACCTATTAAATATTCATGGTTGATTATTAATAATGAAAATCATATTTCTAACATGCAATTTTCATGAAAAGTGTTTTACCTTATCTGTAATTTTTTTTTCAGTATGCAAAAGCAAACAGTGAAATAAGATGTCAACTGGTCTTAAATGTGATGACGTCACCTAATGCAAAATAGAGCATTTGTTGAGACTTCTCATGCTAATACATTGAGTCTCTATCAAAAGCTAGCAAAGTGGAGAGTCAAGTGTCTGTTGAGACCACCCATGCAAATAGGAGCGCTGTCAAAGGCAATAACTAGATACAAAGACGTCACCTAGAGCCATCATCGTCGTCTTTGTTTGTTGTCATAATGGTTGCTTAAAGTTAAAGCTATTACCATCTTGAAGCCATTCCCATCGCGTTTTAATGCCCTCTGCATGCCTTACATCTCAAAACCTCAAGAAGCCCTAACAAAGTCTAAGAAAAAGAAAATAAAACTAATAAAAAATTTTAAATAATATTTATATTAATTTTAAGTGATAAATTAGAGAAAACAAAATACAGCAGGCTAAGGGGCAATGGGTTGTGCGCAATTGCTCATCTATAGTACAAATAACGTACACTGTTTTAATATATTGCGCCTTGCTATAAAAATACCATAGTGGTGCACCTTGCCACTCTATGGGCAATAATGCATGTTATTGACATGTATGTTCAGAAGCCACAACTCCTGCACGTACAAATAAATCTTACATGCATGTGAACTGCCTCTATACCATTGTGTTGGTGTTGCTTCCTGCAAGCCTCCGCACCACATATTGCCCTCGCCTTTGGCCATCCTTCACAACTACATATACAACATACACAATGTTGCATATTCCAAGACATTGTTGCAACCCTTGCAAACACAACATTCTTTTAGATTGATCTTGATTATCTTTGTTCTAGACACCAATCTCAATTCATCTCTTTGGTTTTCATGCCGATCTATAGCAAATTCTACGGTTATATTCGGACTATTGGTTGGTTCTATTTTTTCTTCTGCATTTAATATTTGTAGCGGCCATTCGCCATTACTTTCTAGCATGTGATAAAACGTATTTGGCTTCCAAATTATTTTAGTCCATCAATGTCTGTCTGCAAATAATCAAAAGGAAAATCATCATGATCTTGGTAGAAATGTTTTTGTAAATCTCTTTCATGGCTTATTAAGTGTATAATGATTACTCTAATGAATACTTAAAGTGTTGTCTTCATCAATGACATAATTATGATAATTACTCATATTACATACGTATGCAGTCATTTCATTAAAGTTCCCACAATCGATCTTGATATTCATCTAAGCTCATGACCATTATTCTTCTTATAAAATTAAGGGAACCATGACTTTGAATTTTTGTAAGTTAATATTATGTTTCATCACATTCCATTGATCATTATCAATATAATGATTTGTCAACTCATCAGTATTTTCAACAAAGCATGGAAGTCATTCTATCTAAGATGGTTACAATCTTGGAAACACTCAATGGATTTAAGGAAGAATTTCATGAACGAATATATTCTATAAAGTTTGTATGCAGTACAAGACGAAGTCTAGATAACATATGAGTATGTTGAGATTGATGATAAGAATGATCGGTCAATAGTTGAATTTGTTCTAGCACATGAACAAGATACTTTGCTTGTGGTGACCTTTATGATGATGTTTCTTATAAAGTTTTTATGATGATGCTTATCTTTTGGCCGATGATCTGGACAATTATGTGTTATCAATACCTAAGTTTACTACTATGTCTGGGGCTGATTTCAAGCTATGATTGGAGGCTAAAACCGTCTTGTGCCAAGGGCCTATGCCTTACTATAGTATTAATAACAAAATGTTTGGATTTTCGATAAAGTTAATGGTTCAAATATTCTTTTTTCAATTATAAGAATTTTATCTAATTTATGATCAGTTTACAATCTAATTGTATTTTAATATTATTGATCACTTGTATCATTTTATTGTTCAAGCATTTGGTTTATCATTTCTCTATTTTTGATGTTTGATATATATTGGATGAGAAGGTATAGGCATGTGGTTGCTCATGCATATCTTTGAATTTTTACTATACAAATGTACTTCTTTATGCTGATACTTGTGCCTCTATCTATACTTATTTTGTATATGTAGTTTTACTAGTTAGAAATACACTAAAAAGTGAAAATTTTGAACTATGGATTAAATTTTTAGGTGATAAAAGCCTTAGAATTAGTTCAACAAAGATGAGGTATATGATATGTCATTTTAGCATGTATAGTATTGATAATTACCATTCAATATTATTAGAATATAAGATGATATCTAGATGTGATAGGTCTAAGTATCTTCGATCTATTTTGTAGAAAAATGAAGATATGTATGATGACATAACTTCTAGAGTTGAGTGTAGTCTTGAGAGTTTTATTTGATAAGAGGATATAATGAAAACTTACGAAGTAAATTTTGTATAACCGCAATTGGGCCAATGATGTTGTATGAATCCTAATGTCATGCATTAAAAAAAGCATTGATATCTAAGTTGAGTTTCTAGAAATGAAGATATTAAGATGGATATGTGGCAAAATTAAGAAGAATAAATTAATGATTGAGTATATTAAAGAAAAAATTGAAGTGACATTTATTGAAAATAAGATGATTGAAAATAGAATTAGGTTGTTTGGACATCTACAATTAAAGGCATAAAATCATTTGTAAGACAAGTTGATAAAATTAGTGGTAGATGATTATAAAGAAAATGAGATAACCTAATGTAACATAAATAGAATAATTTGCAAATAATATGTTTAATACTTATGAAAAACACTTACCAAGAATAAATGGAAAATATGAATTCCTAACTCCAACCCCTAATAGTTGGGCTAATAATGATTTTGATGAATGTACTAACTCTATACGGTCCACTCTATTGATATTATGGAATTTAATGTTTTAATATCATAGTTGCATACTAAATATCAGATGGGTAATATATTACTTTGGGATAATATTTTAGTAACTTGAGCTTTTTAAAAGAGATGTGCATATAATGATATTGAGAAAATGATCAAAATGATCCCGACTCTTTAGAAAAGACCAAAATAATTCCCAACTATATTAAAGGATTATTTTGGTCTCTCAAATCTTTTAAAATAAATCAAAATAGTCTCATGGTGGGATTATTTTGGTTTCTCTTTAAAGAGTTGAAGAATTAAAATGATCTTTTAATATAGTTGGGGACTATTTTGATCCTTCATAAAGAGTCAAGGTACCATTTTGATTCTTTTCTCTAATGATATTTAGGGCTTTATGAATGTTTATATGAAGCCTACTAGTAGATGATCCTATGAAATGTATGGTATTAGCAAACTCTTATGAAAAAGTGGATGGTAACATTTACTTTCCAATATCATAGAAATTGGAAAAGAATATTGAAAAAATTATAGTTCAATCAAGTTGAGTCAACCATGAATGCAAGAAAAAAATTCACATAAAATAGGCTTTTATGGCTACATTTGAACTGTTGTTATAGTTTAAATACTGTGAATATAAATAAGTTTGGCAAAGAGGAGCTGGTCGTATGCTCACCTTTTAGTGTATTTCTAATGGAAGAACTTATGCAATAATTGACAAGGATTCCATTTTGCCTCTCGATCTCTTGAAATAAAAATTTAAACTTGCATTTGATAATTTCCCAAGAATGGAGTAATTTCTTAACATTCTTACCAGAAATAGGCATACAAGATTTATTTGTTCACCCTTGCAGCATGAAAAGTTGAGGCCAGCCAGCTACTGGAAGGGAAGTTTGATCCGGTTTTTAGTTCAAAAACTCTGTAATCTCCTTTCCATTCAATAGAGCTGATACATTTACCATCTCTTTTGATCGGCTATATCAATCTTGGCCTGATCATCGACCACCCCCTCTTAAGATAGCAGATGCCCCAACTACTTCACACTGGCCTGTGCAAAACAACACTTCTTCAAAGAAGTTGGCCTTCAGCTAATGCTCCTGTAACACCTCCAAGACCACCCTTAAGTGCTCCAAATGCTCCTGATCTGACCTGCTGTACATCAAGGATGTCATCAAAGAAAACCAGACAAATTTCTTGAGGTATGGTCAAAACATCCTGCTCATAAGGGACTGGAATGTAGCGGGGGCGTTGGTGAGGTCGAAGGACATCACCAAGAACTCATAGTGTCTCTCATATGTCCTGAATGCCGTCTTTGGGATATCCTCTTCTCTCATCCTGATCTGATGGTACCCAGACTTCAAGTCCATCTTCGTGAACACCACTACTCCACACAGCTCATCCAACAACTCATCTATCACTGGAATATGAAATTTGTCTAGCACAGTCTCTTTATTCAGGGCTCGGTAATCCACACAAAATCTTCAAATCCCATCTTTCTTTTTGACCAATAAGAATGGGCTAGAAAAAGGACTCACGTTTGGCCTTATTATTCCTGCCTCTAATATCTCCCGAATTAGCTTCTCAATCTCATCCTTCTGGATCTGAGGGTAGCGGTAAGGCCTGATACTTATTGGTGACACCCCCTCCTTCAAGGTGATGGCGTGCTCCTGCTCCCTTAGCAGTGACAATCATTAAGGTGGCTGAAAGACCTCACTGAATTACTGTATAAGCGATTGTATTGAAGGAGGAATGTCTCCGCCCTCCTTCAATCTGATCCCCTCTAAGCTCTGCAGCTCCACCAAAAATCTTTCTCCCACATCCTGTATGGTCCTTACCATGGTTCTGAGAGACACCATGACTTTGGATAACCCTACATCATCCCTGATTATCACCCTTCTTCCCTCCACCACCAACTCCATCGTCAACGCTCCCCAATTAAGCTTGGTATCCCCCAAGGTTTGTAGTCATTTCATCCCCAAGATGACATCAGTGCTTCCTAACTACATTGGAAGGGAAGTACTCCCTCACTTGGACCCCCTATATGGTCAGAACCACTCTCCTACACACTCCTCAACCCGTCTCTACCTTCCTAGTGCCCATCATCACTCCATAGCACTCTGTGTCTGCCAATTGCACCCCCAATTAGTCTATGACTTAGTTGGAGATGAAGTTATGGGTAGCCCCGTTGTCTATCAACACCACCACCTCCTTGTTTGCTATTTCTCCCATTACTTTCATGGTGTGAGTGGGAGTGAATCTCATCACTGAGTTCAAGGAGACCTCCGTCATGTCTAGATACAGCTCTTCCTCCTCCTCTACCCCTGCCTCACTCCCACCTCCCTCCTTAACTTCCTCTTAATCACAGATCGTGAGAACTTGAAGAGTTCGGTCCTTACACGTGTGCCCGGTGTATACCTCTCATCACATCTGATGCACATTCCCTTTGCCCTCTTCTCACGTAGCTCCTTCTCAGTGAACTTCTTGAAGTTTCCCTCGATTCCCCGTCCTGCAGGCTTCTCCTTTGGGGTCTCTCGAAGGCTACCCGGTGTCAGCCCCTTAGGTGCTAAAAAGGTGGTGGTCATACTATACGAGCCTCTTGAACTACTACCTCTGGCCCCTTTGCATATGCTTCTAATCTTCTACTAACTGGGCTAGCTCCATAGTCTCTCCTAAATCATGAGGTTTCATCACTTTAACTGTCGTCTGAATCCCTGGTTTTAGCCCCTTAATGAAATTTCCCTCTAGTAAAGTCTCAGAGAGCCGATCCAGTCGACTAGCCAGGTATTCAAATCTCTCATGATACTCCACCACTGATCCTTCATGCATCAGAGCGAAGAACTGCTCATAGAAGTTCCCTCCCCTACTGGTTCAGAAATGTTCCAACATGCAATACTTGAACTCCCTTCAGCTCCGTATGGGTCGTCTCATGTCTCTCCATTTGTACCATGCCAATGCCTTCCACCTTGTAAATCCACTCATGTGCATCCTCTCACTCAAAAATAGGCATCTTTAGCTTCCGTACCCACGGATCTCCTCCGTTTCCCCTAATTCTTCCATAACTTCTCATTCCCCAAGTGGGTGGCCCTCCCCACCTCCCTCAGTATCCCGATCATTCCTTCCACACTTGTACCCAAATTTTTCTTCAAATTCCCCCCTTCTCCTTTCAAAATTAGCATCCCTTCACTCATGATCAACCCCTCTCTTTGCAAAATCAACCCTCTCTTCTCTAGGAATAGGCTCTAGGGGAGACATTCTATTTTCTCCCTCCAAGATCTCCACCTCCTGATTTTCCCCTCTCTTTATCGGATTAGGGTTTCCTCCACTCCCTTGGTCGCCGATGGCTCCCCTCGCCTCCGACGACGCCGATTTAGGTTGAGCCTTGAGCAATTTCCTCAGCATTTCTTCCACGATAACAAACTTTCCGTCCATCTTTTCATGGACAGATGAAAATTGATTTTCGAAATCTGAAATCTTTTCAACAAAATCAGATTTCAATTGGCCAATCTACCCTTCCAATACTTCTACTTTTCTTCCAGCCATAGGTGCCCGGATTGAATATCTCTAATACCAATTTGATAGGAAACACTTTTAGAAATAGAAGAAAACCTTGGCTGAAATTCAATTTCAGATGAATTTTAGCCAGCCCAAAACAGTAAACGAGAAAGATCTATGTGGAATTACACGAGAAATTTTTTAATTGATGATAGGAAGAAGAAAACAAACAAAATATAATAGATCTTCGATTGAAGAGGAGGATCCAGCTCTTCCAAACCCTAGCCGCCCACTAGAGTCCCTTTCTCTACTTAGGAAAACTCAATTCAGCAAAAACATAGCATAACCTAACTCTAGGTTTTACAAAACTATTTAAAGCATACAATCTCTAGCAAAATACTCAAAACAGCCTTCTAATTGAATTTCCCTCCTAAATAGCCTCCTCCTCTCTCTTCATTAAGCCGTGGGTCCCACCCCAAGGGGGGAATGAGCGGCTGCTAGGCGGACCATGCATCCGCCTAGAGTAAACATACGCCTGTTCCTTCTGGACTGGCTGGACTGGTTCCTCCTGGACCAGTCTAACACAGAGCTAATATAGATATAACTTGATCAAATAGATTTACAAAGAATAAGTTTAATTCACTTTGTAGTACTCTGCGGGACTGATTGGAAATTAGAATTCATAATGCTGTCCGCAAATAGTTGTTATTAGGCAAATGATGATGGTGATGATGATAATGATAATTATGTGTTAAGAAAAATAGCATGATTGTTGCAGCTGTGCCATAACTACTTCATCAGGAGGTTTTGTTTGATACCGCAATCATAACGTTGCAATTTTTATAATTATAATGCATCTGAAAACTGTAACGACAATATTAACTTGTGGTGTTTCCCCAATTTACTTCTATTACATTCTGAAGTCAATGCATCTGTCATTTACAGGAATTTGTGGACTTTATGAGAGAAAACTGAAGGAGATCAATCCAACTATCTTAAACATCACCTATGACATTGCTGATCTATATAACTTCATTGATGGCTTTACTGATCTGAGTGCCTTGGTGTAAGTGATATCTATATAATTACATCAAGAACCAGGATCATCTTTGCCTCCCTGTTCTATAAACTGATACCCCTCCTCTGTCGCCAATTGCAGCTATGATCACTCGATTCATGCCTTTCTACCCTACGATCGACAGTGGATTAAACAGCGCATGTTTCAGCACCTCAAAAGACTTGCTTTGCGATAGACAGGCAATGTTTATGATGATATTTAGTATATTATTATGCCTTGATTAGCTTCCCTACTTTGATAATTCTTGTGATTAGCCATTCTATGATTGGCAATACTTGTTTATTAGTGTTGTATGTGGGCACATGTTGTATATTCTACACTTCAGCTTCTTGCTTGAGGGGAAGAAAAAATGAAGAGGTTGTCGTTCACTTGCAGCTTCATTCTAGGTGAAGCATTCTTGTGGGATGAATCAACGATTGAAAACCCTTTTTTTTTTTGATATTATAAGTGGTGATCAGGGTATTAGATTCAAGTGAAAGATGCTGAGCAAGGAAGTTTCCATGGCTTTTCTTTTTCTGTCATATATTCTTTTGATTATAGAGAGAATTATAGCAGTGGCTTGGTGAATTCTTCCATGGTTGAAGCACGGCTTTAGGATTTTTGTTTGGGGTAGCATTTTCTTAACTTGTTTTTCAGATTAATTTTAGAAATTTATATGATAAGCAATAATTTTCTTATAATCAAATATATAAGAAAATTATTTAACTTTATTAAGAAAAAAGTTTGTATTGTCCACAATTTCATTAAAAAAAATTCTATCTTTTTCAACAATTATAAAATAATGTTTATAAAGAGCTGCAATCATCTCAAATGAATTCTTAGGCCCTGTTTGGGATAATTTTTTAGTTTATCTTTTAAATAACAATCATAATTTTATTTGGTACTATTTTTATTGTATTGTAAGAGCTAAGGTTAGCTTTGGGGTATTGGAAGGTTGGTGGGATTGAGCTCAATGAACATGGCCTATAAACCCTAGATGTTGATAGATGGGGGCCATGGGGTATTGGGCAATCATCAGTGCATGCTCTAATCACTGACAAATTGGAGAGATTGCTATTGAAAAAGCATATAATTCACATATGTGGAAAATACATGACACCTTAGCAATATTGTAGTGTATGTTGCGAAAGGAGAAGAAAAGTGATTTTAAAATTTGGAATTAATGATTTCATATTTTCCAAAATGCTTACAAACAATATAGATTTCATCTTCTTCCTTTTTGTCCAAATAGAGCCTATGATGTTTTACTTAAAGCCCTTGCTTTATAATTGTGAAATAGTCAATATAGTGTCTTTATGGTTTTGTTTGGGATAGTTTTCTTACTGCTTTTCGCAGTTGTTTTCTAGCACTTTTTTTTTTTTTGAAAATAACAAAAAAATAGCGACCAAAAGGTATCCTAAACGAATCTTATATGTTATGCCAAACAATTGTTTTCATTATGTAACTGGTGCAAATTATAGCTAGGAGCATTTTGCTGCTACTTCAGTCAATAATATCTTCTCCAACAATTTAAATTGAATTTCGGTCGAGCATTATGACAAGTGCTCTTGATATTGTATATTATAATTATGATTTTCATTTGTAGTTAGTGGATTGAAAACTCTTTTTTACTATATCCCACTGTGTGGGGTCGGCTATATGAATACTTATTTTTCATTATGTCCTGTTAATAATCAAATTCTCATTTAAATCTAATAAAGAAAGGTCATTGAAAACTCATAATGAAATTAAATTTTGATGAATATTTTAGAGAAGATTATTATAGAATATTTATTGCTCAAGCTGGAGTCATTTTCTATGACCAAAATTCTCTCTAATAATTTCTATTAAAGGCAAATATTATAATAATTATGCATATAAGAAGGTATGTCAATCAATTAACATATGAATTAGTTTAGTTTAATTACTTTTAATTTGAGAAATATTTATGTGGTTGTGGATAATTAGGACCATATCTTATTTTTATTATGCTCTTTAACACACTCTTATAAGCATTTTTATGATTGTTATACAAAAGAGCCTCTAAGAAGATATGAACAATTCTCTTTTGTCAAAGGATGTTATTTCTAAGCTTAAGTTGTTGATGAAAAAAAAAGCAAGGGGTTGCTCATGATGAGGAGGCCTATGAAAAAGGGTGTATATTAAGAGGTACGTTTATTGGTAGGAATAATACTTTTTTTAATCATAAAAAGCAAGAAATATCAAAAGTGATTGCATGACTTTGATGTAAAGGGAACAATATAAACAAGACAAACATTATGAGGATTAAGAAATAGATACAAAAATTACTAATATAAATTTTAGTTATATCCCTATGGTGATTATGGGCTATTTGTACAATAATTAATAGGAACTTAAAAAAATTTTGTGCCTGGATAAGCCGTTATTTTCAACTTCTAAAATTGGAATGGGTGCAGATATATACAAAATAATTATACATGTAAATTTGTAGGTATGAGTATTATTTTATAACACCTAAATCTTTTTGTTTATATAAAACACATAAAATATTATATTATAACAAACATTGCCACTCTATTATCATCCTTAAAGCCCCATCATCAACTCTCTCTCGCGACTGAACTATTCACAATCAGTGATAGTGACGAAGTGCAAACTCTCACTCTCCCCCCATGAGAACCCTATCCTCTCTGGCTTCCATCGACTTCATCTCATCTGCTCTATTTATGCAGTATCCTTTATCACTAGGTTTGACCTTCAACTTTCTATCCACCAACTTTGTTTACCCTCTTGGTAAACCATAGTAGAACTTCATCGTCTATATTGATTGTGTTTGATGTTAATTGTGGGAGAATAGTTAATTGACAAAGGTGAGAAGGGTGAAGGATGATACTGGAGTAGTATTTTTGTTATGATATAAAGATTTATGTGGTATATAAATAAATATGAAGATTTTGATGTTAGATATATAAATGTAAGATAATATATGCGATGTATGTAAACCCCCCCATTATTTAAATTATAATGGTTGATAAGTGTATCTAGGATTTTGGATGGGATTAGATATGTACTAGATATGAGAGTGAAGTTTATACACATAGAACTAGAGAGGAGCAAGAACTGGTATTTGTTGGTTGTTGATAAATACTTGCATTGAGCATAAAAGTACTATATGGGAGATTCCCGATGGAAAAAAAAAAATGCAAGCCCAATACTTCTAATATGTGGGAGGGCTTATGTGCATATGTTTGACTTTCAAAGTTGTTTTTAATCACAATTAAAAGTTGGCATACCTTATGGATAAAGCTTTTAATGCGTATGCTAGTTGTATGAGTTTAAACTTGCTAAATCATAAAAATAAATTCTTTTGAACTCACTAGCTCTCTACTTTTTAGCTTAAACTTTACTTGATGCAAAACTCTGCATGTATAATATGCCATATTAGTTTTGTTTTTTTAATTTGAGGGGAGATAAATTAAGGCATTTAGAAGTAGTTCTCAGAGATTTTAATTCCAGAACACCATGTCTTAACTTCTTTAGCCATTTTGATAATGTAAATTATCGTTAGTATCTTTAGTATTACTTGATAAATTATTTTTATTAAAATAATGGGGGACAAGGAGTTAGTAGATGATGCTAATGATTGATTTGCTCCTCTTTCAAATGGTGGTCTTGATGTGTAATGTTATGGGCTTTACAAAGATCATTGCCAACTCTTTATGAAATAAGTAACATTTAGAATATTTTTCAGAAGATAAATTTTGTAGCAAACAAAGCATAACTTTTTCAATTATTTATGAACTTCATGTTCCTACTTCAAGGCTAATTTATGAAAGCGAAGTACCATAATTAATCATTCATATGGATCATAATAGAGAACTCTTAATTAAAGCTAATGGCAAGGAGGCTCTACATTAAGTAATATTATAATGGTTTCTCATATCATCTAACCTATTTTGGTGATTTTGAGAAAGATACTATCCATACACTCAAAAAAGTGGTGGTAGTCTTCGTAGTGGGGGGCGTGTGTGTAAGAAAGTCTATTCAGACTTAGAAATTATCATCGTAGAACAGTCAAATTTTTTCCCTTCATCCTATTATGTGATTTAATTGCATATTTTAGGCATTATCACTCGAGACAAAGAGCATTATTGTATCATTTATAATACACGATTTTTAGTTTTATTATATGCCTACGAAAATATGATATTGGCTTAGTTATAATCATCATTCGCACTTTGAATTTGTCACCCTTGACTAGATTATAGTGAGGGATGTATGTTAGATACTATGGGCTTGGGCTAAACCATTTGTATCTTTTAGGAGTGAAGAATTTTTCATTTTATATATTCTCTCATATATAAGTTCCCATAATTCAATGATTGATCTTGACAAAACTCAATAAGATCTCATAGTTTCATCTTTGAAGTTTGTCATACAACATTAGCTTATTTATGAGCTTCAATCCTATCTTGAAATTTACTATCAAAGATAAGCTTGGAGAAGAGCACAAATGTAGGATACTTAAGTAAGGAGAAACAAATTTTTTTTTTTTTTAAATTAGAAGAGTTTTGCATATATTTTAATATTTTATATATTTTTTATTTTTTATGATGGGATTGAATTTGTAGAGATTCAAAGCTGATTGTAAGGAATCTTATTAGTTGAGATTTTTATTACATTTCAATCATAACTAGGAAGACAACTGATTGGAAGGTTTATAGCCATTGCACCTATTTTTGTGTAAGATAGTTATATGGATAGGATTTTGCATTCATTATTTTGCTTTACCTAGTTTTAATGAGGATATCTTAAGGAAACATCTCATCACATAGTTCATATTAATCCCTTTTATTATGGATCATTTATCAAATATTTGAATGCCTTAATGGTGTCAAAGTCTAATGACATTGAAATTGTTATATTCATCTAGTCGAGCCACTCGATTTATTATAAGCCTGCAAGAAGTGGATTTGGTCATTCAATTAATGTTTAGAAGTTTCCAAATTGGATTCACGGGCTTTATTTGGAGTCGGATTGATCACCTGTAGTGTTGATTGGTTTATCTAGTCGACATGTTCAGTTCAACTATAAATTTGTTAAAATCAAAATTTATATGATCTTGAATGGAATTTCAAAAGTGTCAGTTAATATGTTATTGCAAAATTTGTGTCGATTATATTAATTTCAAGAAAAGGACCAACATGGACACTCAACTCTTTATGAGGGACCAAGATGGTCTCCAATTTTTTTGAGGGATCAATTTAGTCCCTTAACTCCTTAAAAAGGGGTCTTTTTGGCCCTAACATTAAATTTTGAGATTAATGTTGTTAAATCAAGGGGTATTTTGATCATTTTTTAATTAAATTATTTATTAAATATAATTTTTAAGTAATTGTATTTTTTTAAAAAATTATTAAATATTTCTTTAATAAAAAATATTAATAATTCTAGTTTATAATGATCCCAAATTAAAACTAGAATTATTAATAATTTTTTATTAAAGAAATTATTTTTTTAAAAAAGTATTATTACTTGAAAAAATATATTTAATAAATAATTTAATTAAAAAAATAACTAAAATACCCTTAATTTAACACCATTGACATAAAAAAATTTGATGTTAAGACAAAACAATCTATTTTTAAAGAGTTGAGGAACCAAATTAGTTTCTCAAAATAGTTCGGTACCATTTTGATCCCTCACAAAAGTTGAGGGACCATTTTGATTATTTTTTTAATTAGTTTCTCATGATGTATCAATATATATCTCTTAAATTTTAATATTTAATTATATAATAACTTAGTGTATCAATTACATCAAAATATATACATTAAAAAAATATTTGATATATTTCATTTTAGGATAGTTAACTTTAACAACATTTTTGATGTCATTTAATAATTTATTTGTTATATAAATAAATTTCAATATTTACGTGATATATATGTATACCTAAGAATTGAGTGATATTAATCGCTCAATAAATAAATATTGAAAACAATTAAATAATATTATTTAATAAAATTATAATATTAATTGATTTTATTTATTTATTATATTATTTTAAAAGCTTAAATCATTTAATAAATTATTTTAAAGATAATGAATTCCTGTACCTCCAGTTAGGGACCTTGACCGTCCCACCATTAATGGTAAAATGCCCTCGAGTCACTTAGAACGACCGACGCAGTCGGGCTAGGCATTAAACCAACTTTCCATCGCACTCCGCCTCTCGCTTCCTCACGCCTTGATCCGCGGCTTGTTGCCTGCGAGCAATAGAGAAAATTTCCTCCGTAGTCGCCGGAGGTGCTCCACATTCGATTTCCATTACCCTAGTTCTTCCTCCCCCGTTTGAAGAGGTATGCGCGTTACTTACAGTTCTCTTAAAGTTCCAGGATTCATTCTTTCCCCTATCTTTTTCTTTCAAAGATCTCGCCTCCTCTTTCGATGGGATCTGTTCCAGAACTCGCCTAATCGTTCTTGACTTAATTTTTGCGTTCGGAAATAGTTTGTAGTTCTGGCTATTCACTTATTAGAATTTATTTGTTCACGATTGTTTTACTTCATGTATTTGTTGTTTTGGTTAAAGATGAACTCCTTTTCCATCACTCGAAAGAAGACACCTTTCCAGAAGCATCGTGAAGAGGAGGAAGCCAAAAAGAAGGTAAAATTTCACTCTTTTATACGCTAGCCTTCTTTTTAAGCTTTTCTAGGTTTTGGAAAATGAGTTTCTGTCAGTTCATTATTAAACTTACTCGTTCACTATGATTTGAAACTTGAAGAGAGCGGAAGATGAGACTGCTCGCTTATATGCAGAGTTTGTAGAATCCTTCCAGGGGAGTGACACACCTGGATCAAAAACTTTTGTTAGAGGTGGGACTATTAATCCAAATGAAAAGCTGAAGACTGATTCCGAAGGTTAGTCTTAGAGTGTTCTTAATTTTAATTCCCTCTATCCATACCTTTTCAATTTCAAATATTGGATGCATGCATGCTTTTATTTTCCAAGATCAAATTGATAAAAAGATGGGCCTTTTTATTCATTCGCCAATCGCAGGTGGAAATTCCAAAGATGGGGTATCTGTTCCAAAGAAGGGAACTAGGTAACTGTATGCTCTCGATTATTAGAAGATGGAATCTTGGAGATAACCACATTTCATCTATAAAATATGGCCTCATGTTGTTGTGATGAGTCTGCAATGCAAGCTTAGCAATTTATAACTTATACAATTGTTTAGTTGTTATGCAAACATATGATCTATAAAATATAGTCTCATGTTGCTGTGACGAGTCTGAAATACGAGCTAAGCCATTTATAACTTGAAGGGTTGTTTAGTTATACATTAATATATTATTTATTTCTGTTAATAGAGTCATTAATCTCATAATCCTGTCTAGACATGTTAATTGAGAGCAATTTTATTCTTATTGCATAGAGGTTTATCTATTTTTTCTGAATTGATTGTAACCATCAGTGCATTTTAGTACTGGTGGTTTCTGTCAAGAACACTTGACTGTCTGTTGTAATTTAACCAACCTTTTGGTACCAGGAAGAGTTGTGGTCCCTCTTTTGTGAATTTCATGGTAAGACATGTCCTTTTCCTCCCTAATGTTAATTCCACATCCTATAACCTTAGAAATTTATTTTCCTATCCATGAGATCTTAAGTAATCACAGATCTTAAATGGATCAAAGAGCAGTGTGTTTTTTTTCCTCTAGTGTACTACATTGTATTATGGCCTATAACAGTGTGCTGGCAGATGTTTTTTTTTTATTTGGAACTTGCAAGATGTCAGCTAAACTCTTTGACTTGCTAGATATTTTTATTCTGAAGAAAATATTTTAATGAAGTATTTCAGCACTCAAAACTTGCCTTGAATAACAAGCCGAGAGCTGTAGTAATACTTCATGTGTAAAAACTAGTTGACTATTTTACTTGTTGTTAGACGGTAGAAGGAAGGTCATTAATCTCTTTTTTTTATCTTTCACTTTTGTCAAAAATTTGTTGCTTGTTATCATGAAAAAAAGTTGCAAGATATTGTTTCAAGCACCAAAGTTTGCGATTGTTATCTTTTGAGATGTATTAACTTGATATTTCCATCAGAGGTAAATCATTAATAGATTTATATGCAATTTACTTATATAAGTGAAAATGTAACATTAAATATCATATGATATCTCATTAAAAATCTGCAAGCATGCTTATTGCAATGGAATTGACTTAAAATGTAGTCATTCTGGATGAGGTGAGGAGCCACCTATGCTTCTTGTGCCTTTTGAAGCAATGTGACAACTTTTAATGATTTATGCCACCTAAGAAAATGCTTTCTATACTTAAGTTGAGAGTAGTACACATGAGGCACAATATTTTTTATGTGGATAATCCAACCAGAGGAAGACCAAGTGCTTAATCCAATTTAAATGATTTCTAGTGTTGAAATATTGTCTTCAAATCATTTCTACCAAAGCTTGACACTGCAGTGGATGATTAGAATAGGTCCTCTTGATCATGCTATGTTATTTTTACATCTCAGTACTTAAATGAACTCAAAATTGTGTGACCTTTGACTTGTCTAATTTTTCTCATTGTGATGCTTATTTTGTTTTTTGACTTTTAATTAGGCTTGAGAAGTTTTTATTTATACTTTCAAGAGCTTGATTTAGGCTTAATTAGATTCTGAACCAAGTGTTCTTGGTATCGTTAGGTTCATCTCATTGAAGCTGCATTGTCTTGACTCCAAGTTTTTTGAAAGTGGAGCTTGAATGACTTAGAATCACTTCCTAAAGTTTTTAGCTAAATAGTTGGATTTTTTTAGATCTAAAAGTTGTGTCAAAATCCATGCTTGATTGGATGATTTTTTTGTTCGGCATATCAATTGCCCCTATATTTGAACATTAACATTTGCGATTGAAAATACTCTAGACCTTAAAAAATTTGGCATGTAAAATTGCAATTTTGGGCTTATTTCTAGGCATGTTCCCTGGAGGTGAACATGGACCTTCATTTGTTGCTGTGGATGTCATAATTTCACCCTTCAGTGAAGTCAACATATATTTGAGATGTGCAATGCTGAAGAATTTGGTTAAAAATTCTCCAAAATGGCTTAGGATCACCTCTAAGGACTCCATTGGGGCTCACAGTGCCAAAATAGAGTCTAAAATATTAAAAAATAGTTGTGGGGATCCAAAAATGCCTAAATGTCTTGTCCATGTTAGAAAATTTGTTCTGACAATCACAAGTTGGCTTGGGCCATTGGCTGGTAAAACTCCTTTTGATTTTTTTAAATTTTTTTTATTTGAATTTTAAATTCCTTATTATAAGTTTTCTAGAAAACTAAAAAGATGGATTGTCATGCTTTGAAAATTATGAAAAATATCCAAGAAATTTATATAAATTTAATAGTTATTGGTAATCCCCTTTCACCTTTTTATTAAATTTAATAAATATTCCTCAGGATTAGGGGAGATCATAGGTTTCCTTATGCTCTTATTTTCTTCTTAAAAAAGCAAAAATCTATCATGTAAGAACGTAATTTTAAGTGACAATTGAGGTATGTCTTTCACGTCTCAAGGCTCCAATCTTCCTTTGAAATAGAGGCTGACTGTCATAGCCCCCCAAATTTAAATTGAGGGGATGATTTTTTTTTTTTTGCTTTAATTTTAGGGTTCAATTTTCTCCTGAAAAGAAGTTGATCGTTCTCCAAATTTGCATCCAACAAGAGGGAGATGGAGGTTGATGCGCGGGCATGCCATTAGTTGGGTGGCATGGTGATGACAACAAAAGGAGGTCCTCCAAGAAGATCGATCGCCCATCTGATAAATTGTTTATTTTTAGTTGTTTTTGATGAAAATTTGATGCTTTATTTGCCTTTTTCTTGTTTTTTTGGCCAATTTTATGGTTTTTCTTCCTCACGTGTGAACTTCTTCCAAAAGTTGTTGACGCAGAATTACTGTCTTGATTTTCAGAAAATGGTTCATTTTTAAGTTTTTTTTATGTTGAAATTGTTAATTTTCTTGAATTGATGAATTCTATTTAATTAAATTAGGAGTGAAAGAATTCTGATTTTTTTTTTTTGTGTATGTTGCATGAGTTCTGAGCTCACTCAATGAAAATTTTAATGCTAAAATATGGACATTTGATGGGGGAAAAATCTTAAAACCTTAACTTTGATGATCTTGCCCTTTCACTAATTATAGACTTCGAGAATCTGTAGTGATTTGTACATTATTTTAAATTAGTTGGACTTTTTTGTTTATGCTTCCCTTGACCGGGATATTCTTCCTAAAATATCGAAGTAGTTTTTCTTAAAAAAATATTTGCAGTGGTTGTTGGTTAATAATTTCCTTGCTTTGTTATTGGCATGGGAAAATTCATTAGGTTGTCAAACGGGTGGGTTATTTGACTTTTATATATTTTTTGAAAAGAGGACTTCTTAATGTGTATATTCTCACAATTTTCTAAATTTTTTATCTTTTACTTTTATTCTATATCCTTGATAAAATCATCATGACGAGTCTCTCTTGCGCTTGTTAATGTGCCTTAGTATGAAGAGACAAATCTTCTGTGAATGGAGGTGGAAAGCTATCTTAAGTTTTTTCTTATTGAAACTGTTACGGACAATCCAGTTGGATTGGTCCTGCCAGTCGGCCCAGCAGCCAGGGGCCGGACCGGCTATAATGGGTGGAGGGGCTGAAATTTTGGCCCCCCCTTCTGGGGCCCAATAAAATAATTGTTCCATATGTTAGGAGGAGGATTAAGGAAAGAATTAATGAAGGGAATTTGAATTCAAAAGAGGGAGGGAATTAATTAAGGCAAGAGAGATCTTTTAGGGTTAAATTGGAGGGAAGAGTAGGGGCTTATATAGGGATTATTATTTTGTATTAGGGTTATATTTTATTGAGTTTTTTGATGTAGTTTCTTCTGTGAGGGCTCCTAGCGGCATCTAGGTTGATTGAGAGAGACGATCTACCTCTCTAATTGTAGATTGCTTGTATTTTTTATTTCTTGCTGAGTTATTAATCGAAATCAGCCACTATTTCCTCCAAAAATTGTTGTTTTCTACTATTTTTCTGTGGATTTTCTGCTGTCGTTTGCTGAAATTGACTCCAAGACGTATCAAATTGGTATCAGAGCGGTGTCCTGGGCTGAAAGTTAAAGCCCCCATCGTTGTTTTTGCTGAAATAATTTTCCACCTTGCTGATTTCGCTATTGGAGGCCAAAATCTGTGAATGACAGTGAAGAATATGGAAGCTTTCGAAAGCAAGATCAAACAACTTAGAGCTGAGGTGCAGGAGAAACATTTCGGGATGGAGGAAAGATTTTCTGGAATGGAGGGAATGTTTCCCTCCATGGAAAGCCATTTTGAAAACTTGGAAGGCATGATGAAAATATTGATCGAGATGCAATCAAAGACTTCACTAGCTACTTCTAGGGCTGATTGGAAAGGCAAGAAAGTTCAGGAGGAGGATGATAAAGTGGAGAGCGTTTTGCCTCAAGAACCACCCGGGGGATTCCGAGGGGAGGGGCATCAGGGTATCCGGAAGAAAGGGCAGCAGGAAGAGGGGAGATCGTGGAGACCACCCAAGCAGGAAGGGAGGTGGACCGGAGGAAGCAATGGTGGGGCCGAACCATGGGGTCCAGATCCGCAAGGGAAGAAGGGAGAGAATCACACCACCACTATGCGGAAGGAACCAATGATAGAAGAAACCATTAGGGTATGGATGCGAGATCGAGGAAGCTAAAGATGCCGGTCTTTGAAGGAGAGGATGCTCAGGGTTGGGTATACCGGGTGGAATGTTACTTTGCGATCAACGGGGTGATGGAAGGGAAAAAACTTATGGTGGCGGATTTATGTTTGGAAGGAAAAGCCCTAGCCTGGTTCCAATGGAGGGAGGCTAGGTATTTAATCTACTCATGGGAAGAATTTAAGGAGTTCTTGTTGGAACGTTTCCGAGCCATTCGGGAAGAAGACCTCAACGAGTAGTTCTATGCCTTAACTTGGGAGGGGACCATTATGGAGTACTGGGAGAAGTTTGAGCTGCTGTCGGGGAGACTGAGGGGAATCTCTGAGGAAGGATTGGAGTGGAATTTCATGAAGGGGCTTAGGGAGGACATACAGGCAGAGAGCTAAGGGTACTGAGGCCTAGAGGGTTGAGAGAGACGATGAAGCTAGCAGTAAGGGTGGAGGAGAAACATCAGAGGGAGAAGTGTAGTCGGAGCAACCCCATTGGAGGGGATTACAGGAACACCTCTACTACCTTGGCACTGAAGACCCAGATGATGTCATTTAGAGGGAGGCACCTAAGGAGGAGCACTGGAGTTCATTTGGTGGCAATTTCAAGCGCCTCACAGAAGCAGAAGTGCTAGACAGGCGGGCGAAAGTGCTATGCTTCAGGTGTGATGAGAAATTTACACCCGAGCATAGGTGCAAGGATCGTGCCCTTTAGGTCTGTGAGGGGGAAGAGGAGAGAGGGGATGAGTTGGAGGAGGTATTGGAGGAGATAACGCAGTTGCATTTGGATGTGGTGGATGAGTCCTTAAACTCTGTGGTGGATTTACTCCAAACCACACCATAAAAGGGGGCAAATTGGAGAGCAATCTGTGATAGTTTTGTTGGATAGTAGAGCTACACATAACTTCATCTCAAATTGGGTGGTGGATCGATTGAGGTTGAAGTTAGCGAGGACGGAAGGATGTGGGGTGATTATGGGCACAGGCAAGATAGAGAGGAGCAGGGGGATATGTAAAGGGGTGGTGATGAGTCTGATGACCTTTGCAGGGTATTCAGGTGGTGGAAGATTTTCTTCCCTTGGTCTTGGGAAGTACGGATGTGATTTTGGGGATGAAGCGGCTATAGACTATGGGGGATATGAAGATGAACTGGAAGTCCTTGACCATGGAGATACAGATGGAGGGGAAAAAGGTAGTGTTTCAAGGGGATGCCAACTTATGCAAGACCATGGTCTCTTAAAAAATCATGCTAAGGACAATCCAGGATGCAGGCCTGGGATATTTGGTAGAGTTGTAAAGCATAGAAGAGATCTAGGATCAGGAGGCAAGGGAAATTCCAATAGGCGCTCAGCAGATTCTGCAACAATTTCAGGATGTATTTCAGCCACCGGTCGGGTTACCACCGTCTCGAGAGCACGAGCATGCCATCTCTTTGAAAGAAGGGAGTTCTCCCATCAATGTCGGACCATGTTGTTACTCCCAGATCCATAAGGATGAGATAGAGAGGCTGATCAGGGAGATGATGGAAGCAGGGATCATCAGACCTATTGTAAGTCCTTTTTATAGCCTGATACTGTTGGTGAAGAATAAGGATGACAGATAGAGGTTCTGTGTAGATTATAGGGCTCTAAACAAGGAAACAGTACTAGATAATTTTTAAGTTTCCGTGATAGATGAACTCTTGGATGAGTTATTTGGAGCTGTGATTTTTTCCAAAATTGATTTGAAGTTGAGATACCATCAAATTAGGATGAAGACAACAGATCTGCATAAGACGACTTCAGGACACATGAAGGATACTACGAGTTCCTGGTGATGCCTTTCGGCCTCACCAACACCCCTGGCATCTTCAAGTCACTTATGAACCGAGTGTTCCAGCCATACCTCTGAAGGTTTGTCCTAGTATTTTTGATGACATTTTGATATACAGCAGAACATTGGGAGCACTTGAAGACTGGTATGAAGACATTGAGGGAGCAGCAGTTGTTTGCCAACTGGAAGAAGTGCACATTTGGGCAATCACAAGTTGAGTATTTAGGGCATGTGGTGTCTAGAGAGGGGGTGTTAGCTGACTAGTCCAAGATTTAGGCCATGGTGGACTGACCTCTTCCTAAGAACTTGAGGGAGCTAGGGGGTTCTTAGGGCTCACCTGTTACTACTGGAAGTTTGTGAAGGGATATTGTACCATAGCAAGGCCTTTAATAGAGCAATTAAAAAGAATAATTTTAAATGGGGGAGGAAGCGACTTGAGCCTTCTAGGAGTTGAAGACAACGATGATCAGTGTACCCATGTTGGCACTTCCGGATTTTAGGAAAAATGTGGTGGAGACGGATGCATCAGGTTATGGGCTAGGTAATTTTAAAAAAAAATTATGGGCTAGGAGCAGTACTCATGCAAGACCATAGGCCTATTGCATACTACAGCCAGGTGCTCACAATCAGGGTAAAGCTCAAATCTGTGTATGAGCGGGAGCTGATGGCGATTGTCTTAGCTATTCAGAAATGACAGCCTTATTTGCTGGGGAGATATTTCATAGTCAGGACAGATCAGAGGAGCCTGAAGTTTTTGTTGGAATAAAAGGTGGTCATTGAGGAGCACTAGAGATGGCTATCCGAGTTACTTGGATATGATTTTGAGATTTAGTATCGGCCTTTAGTATCGGCCAGGACTAGAAAATAAGGCAGCAGATGCCTTAGCCAGGAGAGGCGAGGGCCCTCAGTTGGCAGTCTTGTTAGTACCATTGATGGTAGATTGGGAGGCATTAACACATGAGAATGAGAAGAATGAAGAGTTGAGGAAGATAAGGGAGGAGTTGCTGTAGGATCCAGACAATCACCTAGGTTATGATATGAAAGAGGGACATATACTGTACCATGAGAGGTTTGTGTTACATCGAACCTCGGGGTATATTCCCAAACTACTGCAAGAGTTTCATGGCAGTGTGATATGAGGGCACTCCGAAGTTCAAAGAGATATATAATCGACTATCAGCGGAGTTATATTGGGTATGGATGCATCGCGATGTAGAGCATTGGGTGGCCAAATGCGATGTGTGCCAAAGGCATAAGTGTTTAGCCATGACGCCCAGCAGGGTTACTACAACCCTTAGCCCTACTGGAGAGGGTATGGGAGGAAGTGATGATGGAATTCATCGAAGGGCTATCATGATCGGAAGGGTTTCAGTGATTTTCGTAGTAGTGAATCGTCTTAGCAATTATGCACATTTCATCCCTCTGAAGCACCCTTATATCGCAGTCATAGTGGCCCCACTGTTTTCATTCAAGAAGTGGTATGTTTGCAGACAAGGACAAGGTGTTTCTTAGTCACTTATGGAAGGAGCTATTGCATTTATAGGAGACAACATTGAAGCAAAGTACAACCTACCACTCTCAAACAGATGGTTAGACAGAAGTGGTCAACCGGAGTGTAGAGACCTACTTGGGATGCTTTGTATCCGACGCACCAAACAGTTGGGCTAGGTGGATTGCGTGGGCATAATATTTGTACAACACCTCATACCAAGCAGCAAAGACCACTCCCTTTAGGATTCTCCTTGGGAGAGACCCACCTCAGTTGATTCATTACGGGTGCAACACTATACCAGTGTCTTGTGTAGAGCAGTACTTAGAGGAGAGGAATATGATACTAGTGAAGCTTAAGGGGCATTTGTTGAGAGCCCAACATATCATGAAGAGGAAGGCGGATGGTCGCATGAGAGAGGTAAATTTGAACTGGGAGACATGGTTTTCTTAAAATTGAGGCCCTACAGACAAAAACTTTAGCTCGGAGAAGGAATGAAAAACTATCCCCATGGTATTTTGAGTCTTATGAGATCTTGGAGTGCATCGGAGCAGTAGCCTATTGATTAAAGCTAGCACCATTCTCAACTTTGCACCCTGTCTTTCATGTATCACAGTTGAGGACGGCAATAGGGGAACATGCACCATCATCACTACCCCTAACTTTGACAGAGAATATGGATGTTATGTTGGAACTCCTGGAAGTAGCAGGTGTTCGTAGATGGGGAGACAGGGACACAAGTGCTGCTAATCAAGTGGAAGGACGTGCCAGAGCATGATGCCACTTGGGAATCATACGAGACAATCAGGAGACAGTTCTGAACTTTCCACATTGAGGACAAGGTGCATTTTTCGGAGGGGAGTATTATTACGGCTGGTCCAGTAGGATCAGTCTTGCAGCCGGCCCAGCAGCCAGGGGTCGAACCAGATATAGGGGGGCTGAGGGGTTGAAGTTTCGGCCCCCTTTGTGGGGCCCAGTAAACCAATTATTCCATATGATAGGAGGAGGATTAAGGAGGAATTAATGAAGGAAATTTGAATTCAAAAGAGGGAGGGAATTAATTAAGGCAAGAGATCTTTTTGGGCTAAATTGGAGTGAAGAGTAGGGGTTTATATAGGGATTATTATTTTGTATTAGGGTTATGTTTTATTTAATTTTCTGTTGTAGTTTATTCTATGAGGGCTTCCTAGCAGCGTCTAGGTTGATTGAGAGAGACGATCTATCTCTCTAATTGTAGATCATTTGTATCTTTTATTTCTTCTTGAGTTATTAATCGAAATCAGCCACCATTTCCTCCAAAATCTGCTATTTTCTACTATTTTTCTTTAGATTTCCTACTATTGTTTACTGAAATTGACTCCAAGGCGTATCAGAAACTTCATTCTTTTTTAATCATACATGATTGTATATCTTATAGGAAAATAATTTGATGGGGGTATGCGAAAAGATGATGATCAACATTATTTCATTTACCATAACCTGTTGTGATGTCTTGTTAGTGGATTGCTTGTGATGTCTTGTTAGTGGATTGCTGAAATATTTTGTTTTCCAACAAATTTATAATATGCCAATTCAAAATGTAGAGGGACCATCGAGATGTTGAGGTTGTGTAAGTGTCGTTGTGAGGTACATATTATGTTTTGGAGACCCTTGTTGAGATATGTGAAACCGTGATTAAAGACTTGGAGAGTCAATATCTTAAGGAAAGATTCATCTGACACTAAAGTTTTGACCCAATATTAGGAGTTTGCGGACTGTTCCCCAAAAAAATGAGTTGATAAAAGTATTTTGTAATGGTGATGAAGCCATGATAATTTTGTTTTTCGAGAAATAATTTATTATTTTATTTAACAAAAACACCATGATAAGTTACTCATTATAATTATTTTCGATAAAAGATTTTCATTTTCCTCATCTTATATTTATTTCTTTATTGCTTTTTGTTATCCAATATATATGAAATTTGTAGATTTATTTGAGTGTTCAAATGAGCGGAAATATTGTTGTTTAGTTGATGAACTTGGCCTCATGCCTTATAAATTTTTTTGGTTAAAAGAATGTTTTTTGAATTTTGAGGAACAAAATTTCTCTTGATGTGTTGCGGTTGATTGATTTTGGATTTGTTTGACAATCCTTGGAGTATTACTTGGTTGAATGGGAAATCATCAAAAGGGTAATTCAACGAACTTCATTATAGAGCCAATTTTTTTTTTTTTTTTTTTCAAATTCTGATCTTTAACCAGTCAAAGATCCAATTACGGAGGGCAATCTATGTTGGCAAGCAGATTTATCGGCCTTACTTATAAGAATACTTTTTGAAAGAGCCTAAGTGCTTTTGTAGCAAACTCTGTGTTTGTTGGAAAGGTGAGCGAATGAGGAAGTGAAATTCTCTAAATTTGGTCAATTCATTTAATAATGCTAAATTTTGAAAGAATGTGTTGCTTCTTAGCCTTGTATGATGACCTCGAGCTTAATTAGGATGACTTTGTATAATGCGACATGTTGCGTTATTTGTCATAGCATGCGCTTTGACATGTATATAACTTAACATCAATCAATATATTCACTCGAGCCAAAACTTATAATATCAACTTCTCATCTAATTTTTGTCACTTTTAGGACCTAAACTTGGGGAGGATAACAGACAATGAAGATAGGTGTGTTATAGACTATACCCTTTACAAATGATCCCTCAAGTAAGGTGCACACTCAAATAATGGGTTGTTTATACTAGAACTCCCACTTCAAATTTCGAAAACACTTGTAATAATAATAGTGATGTTTGGCTTTGACACAATTGCATTGAAACTTACCTTAAAAAAAATTCTTTTTCTATTCAACAACAAAATTCAAAGAATTTTTAATATTGAATTATCATTTTGATAAACACACTTGTAGTTCCTATCCCAATCAAACCTATGAACCTTGCCAATCTTTTACTTTAGTCCATAGTGATGTGTGGTGGCTATCTAGAGTAAAAGATTTCTCAAGAGCCAGATGGTTTATTTCATTTATCAACAATCATACTTGTTTCATTTGGGTTGTCTTAAAGAGAGATTTGAAGTGGGATACATTTTGAAATATTTCAGCTCCATGATTCACACTCATTTTTCAGTCCAAAATACAAGTCCTAAAATAGATAATGCCACAATATTTCAAATTGGTCTCATAAAATTATTTTCTATATCAAGAGATTATCCACTATATTTCCTATATTGATACCCTTCAATAAAATGAGATTGCTGAAAGGAAAAATAGGCACCTATTAGAGGTTCTCGATTATTAATATCTCCATAAATGTTCTTATACATCTCTAGGGAGTTGTCATATGGTTATGTTTATTATTAATAAAGTGCCTTCAATGGTACTTAAATTTGAAACCTATGTTCAAAACATTATCTATTCAAATGCTTTCTGAGTATACTCATCTACTTTTCTCTTACTTGCCGTGATATTAGGTTCCCTAATAGTGCTATAAGCCAATATATGAACAATCCTATTAAAGACCACTTGGAAGCTAGCATGGAGTTTCATCGTTGCAGTTGATGATTGATACCTAATAGTTGTAGCAGCAAAATGCTGAAATAATTTTTGCCATTTTTGATTTTTAATACAATGTTAGAAAAGTTGGAGGGAGAATAACCTTTCTCCTCGAATGAGAAGAAAAGTCCGTCTCATATTACGTGTATATACATATATATTCCTTATATTTATGTACAAAATGGCTATTTTTAAAAGTTTGATACTAACTATTCTTGAATCATTTGCCATTCATTAGGGCTATAATTGAGTTGAGTTGAGTTGAGCCAAGCATATCATGTATTAGATTTGGCTTAGTCATACTACATGTTCAAGTTCGGCGGAAGCTTGAGTCGAGCTTTTATATATGCTCATACTTAGCTGGTTTAGAATTATCTATGAGCGAGTTTGGCTTATATAAATTTTAATTGGATGAGTTTTTAAATAGGTCAAGCCTATATGCAAATAAGTATTAAATGAGTTCCCGAGTGGTTTTAATGTTAACAAATAATTTTATAGGTCTAATTGAATAAGCAATTTAATAAATTTGGATTTAGTATCTAATTATTTAATACTAATTATACAAGCACCAATTAAACGAGATAATAATAGGATTGAAAAGAATTATTGATTG